>QVNW01000630.1:40000-99011 GCA_014825475.1 Pseudomyrmex flavicornis | reverse complement strand
ATATATATCGATATGCGATATATATCGATATGCAATATATATCGATATGCGATATTATGATGTTTGCATAGACAAATCTTATTCCTGCTCAAAGCGCTACTTAGTAGTATAGTAGTACTACGTACCATTGCAACAAAAATAATTTGTATATCGACGCGATCTACCGTCAAAACTTTAGCTTCAAATATCTCTCCACGCGATTAAATATATTTTCATTAAAAAAGTTATTTTACAGACAGTCGTCTATCCGAAAGATAAAATTTTCCAAACTCTCTCACGTCGTAAGACTGCGCTTACAAGGAGAAAAGTGTGGATATTTTCAAACTTTGGCCAAACGTTTTCGTTTGCGTCGCGTGATCCCAATTAGAAAAAGACGAAGAGAGCTTTTGTGTGTACTTCTCGCGATCCTCTCTCGAGATTAGAAGAGGGATATCCTCCGGGAAGATACGGGAAGATGTTTAACCGGGGGAGCGAAGAAGAAGGGCGAAATACGTACACACACTCGCGCGAACGAAGATATCCCACGATAAAAGCTATTGAGGCGATCCGTATCAAAAATCGGGAGGAATATATACTGCCGGGGTGAAAGGGCAATCGTAACGGTGAAATATCTTCCAAGGCAATAATGCCGTAGTTACAGCGGCTTGGAAAATCCACTGGTTACGACGCTCGCAGAAAAATGCGATCGGGTCGACCTCGCAAAATAGAATATTTTCAGTTCAACGGTTTTTATCCATTTCCGACCATTCGTAAACAAATAATAGCCCTCGTGTGTTCCCCTCGATCGGTGGCATTGAGCACTTTGTACAATTATCTGACGCAACTCTATCATCTAATTATACAAAATGTAGGTGTTCCCAGTTTTTAAGTAGCGCACAAAAAAGATTTAAGAAAAAGATCAAAACGCGAGAAGAGTTCGCTTGATATTAATTAAAGAAGAAACTCCAATTAATCGTTTTTTATCTTCTACAACTTAATCGCGCACAGAGAGAGAGAGAGAGAGAGAGAGAGAGCCCTTTGCGCGTCGAGGGCTGCTATACGTCATTAACGCTAAAAAAGTTACGATAAGAAAAGGAAGTAGGTGTGAAGCTGAACGACTAAAAGGAACGTAGCAGCACGGCGTGGCAAAAATCTCATTGAACCGCTCAACGTCCGTCCAGGTGCTACTCGTCCCGTTTCACGTCGCCCAGGCGTTTCCATTATCGGCGCGCAAGACGTCGCCGCTTTTCCACATTCCCGTCGCGTTAATCGCCCTATTGTTCGCGACGTCAGCGGTCGGTGTAGTCGGTAGTCTTCTGTAAGCCTGTCGAGGAAAACCCGCATACAGACGCGCGCACACACACAGTTCTAAGCTCTCGCGCACATACTCGGCTAAGTATGCGTCGACGGTCCACGCGCACCAGCAACGACGACGACGACGACGACGACGGCATCGTCGTACGTGGACGTGCGCGTGAATATCGAGAACATCAGTACCGGCATCTCCTTAAGGCGCCTTTGTATATTCATCCTCGCGCTACGTGTGACACGCGAGCGAACCTCCCACAGCAGCTTAAAGGGGAATTACGGGCGGGAGAAACAGGGAGACGAAAGAGCCGAAGGGAAAAGGGACGACGATGACGACGGAGACGGTGGCGGAACCGCTCGTGTATACGCTGAAGAGCCGTGGTTGTACTTCCGGCCCCGGTACTACTACCTAGAGTCGGTGAATTTCTCTCGCCAAGACGCCGCTTCATCCCGAGCCACTTCGGAGCGAAAACTTCGGGAAGAGTATCAGCACGCGCAGCGACGTTGTCGTTGCGACGACTTCTCGCCAACGTTTCGGGATTTTCGAGATGCCTCGTTTCTCACGAGAAGCCACGAAAAAGAGCGGATTTTTTTTACACGAGATATTTCGGGATCTTAGAAATTAATTTTGACGTGTTAAATTTGACGTCTCAGAAAGTTGTTGAAGTTGATGCTCATCGTCGCTAAACAATTCTCTAGCATATTTTCTGCCGTTTTTACGATATCTGATATCGGAGACAGTCGCAAAATATTGAAGAATTATTATTTTGCATCACTCTCGCATCGAATGCGTCATCGTCTATTTTTGCAAGAAAAATTATACGATTCCTTTGAACTAGATAGTCGATATCTCAATATTCTATGACTATTTTCGATAATAGCAGACATTTTTCTGACAAAAAAACCAAATGACAAAAGGTGAAATGTTTCAGCAAAAATTGCGTAATAAAAATCGCTCGCAATAACAGCGCAGCAACGATCTATCTATAAAGCGCAACGTATTTTTTCCAGGCAATTATCAAACATTTGACATCACGCTGCGCTATTCTTCCTCGCGTATTCGGTCGTTACATAATGCATCGTGTGTGTGTGTGTGTTTATTGATGCGCGTGCGTGTCGAGCTTGCTTTGTGTATACAACGTGTTATTAGTACCGTAGTAAAATATCATCGCAAGAGCTTGTTCCAATAAATCGAACCTACTTAATCGTAAAATTTACTAGATATTTGCAAGTTGATACACGTCTGTTATTACGTCCGTTAGTCGACGGCAATTAAATTTTCAGTGTGTGCCGCATCTCGTATATCGATAGGTCGTATCGCGCGGATACATGTCGTGAAACACATTTCCAAATGTGGCTCGAAACGGTTTTGCAGCGCGGGCGTATCTGTATAGTTTAATTGCGAAATTTCGCGTGCGAATATTTAAGCTATCGTTTTTTGACGCGTATTTTAACGCGTTTTTAGCGACGACGGCGACATTACGAATGATCTAATTTTTCGCGTGCATTAGCAACGCGAGCGGGCCGGCAGCAACACGCGAGCCGCAGATTGCGCGCGTTTTATCTACTGCACAAAAATTATAAATCGCACACGTTAACGCGTTATGCAAACGCGAGGCGCAACTGAAATTCCGATTACAGGGCCGTTACTCCCGAAGAAATTATCTCAACATCTTTGAAAAATGTATTATTCGCGCGAAAAACCGCACTAAGCTGCGAATGATTGAAGAAGCTCGCAAAAGCTCGTGACGCCCGTGAGAGAGAGAGAACGAGCCGAGCCCGGTGATATCGCGTATTAAAATCTTTGAGAGACAAAGGAACGCCGTGATTTCTTTTGAACTGAAATTAAAAGTCCTAATGAGATTATCTACCAGACCGAAAGTTTTAATATAAAACAGTGCGCGGTGTGTCGCATTGTAAGGCCGCTGTGACCCAGTGAGCTCGTGTATTTCACGGCAGAGTGAGTAGCGGAAAGTTCATCTCGCGGTATCAGCTCGTTGCGCGTTACGGCAGAGGTCCGGCAAATGCGCCCTTCCTCTATCTGCACGCACGGATCAGCTCACCCGTCGACGAGAATAAAATGCTAGCCGCGATTCTTCTCTCCCGGCTTCTCTGCGATTTACCGACGACGGCCGCGACGGGAGCGAGCGCGCGGTTCTCCCGGAATCGCATTTGACGTTGCTTGTCAATACACGAACGCAACTTCTCGCGAGCGCAACGTTCCGACGCGTTGAGTCTCTCTCGCACAGAAATTTACAGATGGTTTGCTGAATTTTGATTAGCGAAGGAATTTTACAAGCGCGCGTTGGTTGACGCTTTCATTTTCCGCGCGGCGATCCAATTGCGTTATTTCATCGAGCGTATGGAAATTTTTGCCAATTTTAATCTAAGTCTTGCGGAGGCTGTGAAAAATGTCCTCCTGCTCTTTTAAATAGACAAATATTTATCTTGCTGTATAAACTCGCTCTTTTGATACACGCGGCGTGACGACTGCGAAACGAAAATTCATCGAAAAACCGTTTTGTTGATCGACATGTGAATACCGCTGACAATTGCGACAGCAACCGCGTCGAATCAAACAGATACCGCCGTGAAAATATTACAAATGAAATTATTTCACGTGTGAGGTGAAGGGTTGCAATAATACGAATCATAAATATTCCATCAGTTCTGCCGTTACGCATCAGCGATGGGAACAAAAAAAAACAAAAAAAAACAAAACAAAAAGTGTCGCGCGAGTTGCCCGGATTTCCCTCGCGACGGACGCGCGCGCCAATAAAAACAAAATACGCAACAAAATCGTTGCGAGAAGCGCAAACAAGAGCGAGAGGAAACGAAACACGCGCGTCGGCTATACAGCTAGCATTTTCAAGCGCGAGTCACGCGAGATATCTCGTGATGAATAACAGCAACTGCGCGAGGGGGAGAGCCGCAGTTTCCAATGTTCCTCCTCGTCTCGGGAGAGAGAGCTTAACTTCCGAATCAATTCGACGAGATGACCACCTGACGCGCTTACTCGCATCTCGTGCCGTCGCGACGCGCAGCGTGACCGGACGCGTCCGCCGATATAAAAATGTCGGTATTGCGTCGCGTTGCGCGACCGGACGTGATCGCGGCTATGGAAAAACGAAAAGTGCTCCACGGACTTGGCGGCGCGATTTTTTTTTTTTTTTTTTTTTTTTTTTTTTTTTTTTTAACTCTCTCACTCGCCATCCTTCCTCACTGCCAACGTGGGTCATATGCATAAGCGACGTTGCGTGACGTTTCGCCGGCAAGAGTGCAGCATCGATCTTCTCGGCCGGCCTGTTTGCACCCTCGTTTGTCCGCCGGACATCGCATATGCGCATATGCGCGGATACATGTGCAACGCTCTCTCTTTGAACGGATAGGTAAAAATAATTCTCTCCCCGCACACGACGTCGGGGGTAACACACACATACACACACGACACGGGGAGAGGATGATGATATTTATTATTAATAGGGAAAAGACATCGACGCGTCGCGCGCGGATATTTAAGATCGCCTGCCGCGATGCAATTTTGTTCGGGTGCAACTTAATCTTCGCGGCAAAGTGCTAATACTGGCAACGTTAATAGCCGCTATCTCGAGTCCGTTAGAGAGACACACTGGCGTTACGGACGGCGTTTACTTTGCCGTGATCGATGGCTAGCTGGCTAGAACGAGAAATCAGTTTTAGCGGAGACAAAGACAGCGGTCTCAAATTTGACAATGACGGAAGTATGCGTTCAAGTAACTGACGCGTGTGCGCGGTCGTTAATTTTCGTACTTGCAAAAAAGCATGTTTTAACGTGTATTTTTAGTGAATGTTTGTTCGTATTGAATTTTTTTGTTCTCGTCAATTTTGATTCGAAAAATCATTAAATGTGTTTTTCCACGTGCAACAATTTATTTCTGAAATTATCACATAAAACTTGCTAATAACAAGAAAAGCAGAAAAAATAAAAGTGTTTTTTTTAGGTTTTATCTTATGTAAATAAAGAATCCATTAAAATAATGGAAGATATTCTTCTTCATTCTGATAGCGCTTAGGCGATTAATATCATAATTAATGGCCTTATCGGAACGCATTAACGGATGAAATGCGCGGGAGTAAAAAAAAAAAAGAAAAAATTTCTATCTTATTACGGAAACTATTACGGCAACGTACCATTTGCGCAAATATAAATATTATACTTTCCACTTTACAAAATATATATAAAACTTTCTATAATTTAAATTTATAGTGTGAAAATATTTAACTTGGTGATCTGATCTTTTATACCTATCGAGTGTTTTCGTCTTTTTTTTTTTGTTTTTTTTTTTTTCAACACAAAATATATCTTTAAATATTATATATAGAACAGAAAAATCTCGACGAAAAATGCAAACAAGATACGTATTGCTTTGAATGAAAAATGCATAAAGAGACACGAAACGATATTCGAGAAGGGCGAGTTTTCCATTTTCATGAAAAAAAAAAATATATATATATATACATATAAAAGCACGGAATGCGCGGTTTTTTCCTCACACTCCCGCTTTGGACTTCAAATTATTATTCACCCTCCAAAGTTTCATCACCTCCTGGCTTATACTAACGACTGGGATTGTAAAAAAAACAATCGGTCGATAGAACGAGAATCATCAATGTTCCTTGTTTTTTTCCGCGCCACTAAGATGATAACCGTCCGATTGTACTCCTCTCGTAATTCAGACGAAGAGTATTTTATTATTATTATTTTTTTTTAATGCTTGACAAAGAGCTCGTAAATTTCACAGCGACGTCGCAAGAAACGACTCGACATCACCGACAGTTAAACGACATTTTGTAATGTATTGTTAAATGCTCGTCGATGAACCCCCCCCCCCGTTTCTCGCGAGAAATCATAACATGAGAGAAATCGATTACCGGTCCGTTGCTGTCAACAATCGAAGAAATCGAGCGGGGAGAGTAATCAAGAGAGAATCTCATACGTCCCCCGGTTATTAACGTGGCAATTACCGCAACGCGTATCTTGCGGGCGACAGATTTCGACATAACGTAATCAGGTATAATTTGCGCAGCACAATTCGCCCGGCATTAAAATGAGAATCAATATTTAAACCAATTTATGACCGCGGTTTGTCGAACGTAGGGGCTAAGCGCGGTCTGTTAAACACACAACATCGCGTTCGACGAAGGGACACGTGTACGTGTATTGCCGTATTGGTCCGCATGAAAGGCCTTCGACGTCATTATCACAATAGGCCGATGCCTCTCTCGATTCCAAATGGGAATAATGATCGCGGTAAATGACTTCAGATATAGGTACCTACGTCCGGTGTAAGGCACACACAATCGTACTGTGTCTCTCTCTCTCTCTCTCTCTCTCTCTCTCTCTCTCTCTCTCTCTCTCTCTCTCTCTCTCTCTCTATCTTTCTCTCACACACCACTTCTCTTTGTGATGACGTATCGTAGACGCACGGCGTGTCGAGCGGACAGAGTTGGAAATTCGAAAATACGCGAAAAGTGGTAACAGACGTCTGTTACACGCTGCTACGATATACAGACGACACGAACTTTCTCTCTTCTATATACCGCGCGAGAGATGTATGTAATGCGCCTCGTGACAGACGTGGAAATTCAACGGCACTCGCCAGAATGTGTCACCGTTCAATTACGGAAGAGGGACAGGTATAAATTCCCGTTGATGTCTCTCTCTTTTAAATAGTCATAACACGCGCGCCCCGTCGTCCCAGATCCGATCGTTCCCGATGCTTATCGAATTTAATGCAATGTCGGATATCGCGCGAGCGAGAGATTCCGCGGCTCGATAAGGAGTATCGGCAGCCGTCAATTCCTGGAGAACCGCAAACGCGCGGTCGGTGCGCGATTTAAAAGTTTGATCATTCGTTTAGCGACGTCCGCTCTGATTTTCTGAGCGCGCGACGAAAAACAATTTAATCGTTAAAATGAGAGGCGGCCATTGATATCTCACTTTTCGCGAGAAGCTACATTTTCCTTCCTTCTCGTGTGCGCGCGCGCGCGCGCGTTCTCTCGTTTTTTTTTTCTTTTTATTTCATCGATCTTACAGAGCACTCGAGCGACCTCGACATGAATCTTCGCGGCATTAAGCGGCATCTCTTCAGTCTGGCAAAGCCTTAAAAGAAACTTGCTCATCAGGCCGGCGCGAGATAAATCGAGATCGCGACGCTCTTCAGCGTTTTGGCGAGCAACACGATCCGCGCTAAGAGCGACGACGCAGCGCCCTCGTATCCCGAAAAGGAGTTGAGTGCAGAAGGGGTGGGAATCGATTAAGTGGCACCTAGGAGAGTTTCTTTAAAGAGTAACCAGGACGGTGCTTAGCGCGCTTGTTGGATTCTCATCTCGAACGAGTCCTCGAGGCAACTCTCTCTCGGTACTAAATCTAAAACTTGCGTTACCGCCGGGTCGTCTCGAGTACTCAAGGATGTTTCCAGGGTGTTGTACAAACCTGGTTGAGTAGCAGGACGGGGGAAGCTTGGTCAGAACCGAGTATTTGGTCCAGTCGCTCGCTTCGTTAATTCCGCAACACTGCAGGCGTGCCTGTCGATACGCGAACGAACGATTTCATTGCGATTTCGCGCTGCACCGTATTATATAGTACGGAAACGCATCAATCGCGGAATCAAAATAATCGAAATAAAGATGACACAATGATAAATTGTTCCCTTTTCTATTTTTTACTCGTATTGAAAAAAAGAGATAAAAGTGATTACACAAAAAGTAAATGCGATCGCGTCAATCACTCGTTTAAGTTACTGTGTGAGACGTTTTTTATAACATTTCCGCGGCTACTGACACAAAACAGTCGCGGCAATATACCAGTTATTTTAAGACGCTTTGATAAGGAAAGTTAAAAAAAAACAAAACCTTCGATAAAGATACTTGAAAATCGAGCGCACAATGTACTCTCTTTACTTCTACACGGATATTTTGCATATATAAAGTCCGTAATCAATTACTTTAAAATTGTGTTTAAGTTATAATTGCATTAAAATGTATATCAAGCTTGTTACACGGAGAGCTCGGAATCTTGCGATAAAGCAAACGCCGCCGAATCAAGCATCGTCTAACTGGTATTTCCAAGATAAAATGAGCAAAGGTAAGAATAAAGGTAAAAGCGAGAAGCTTTTGAAGCTGAACGCTCAAAGCATTGTGAAGCTTCGGTGTTACTAGCTTGTAAACTGTGCGTGTTCTGCATTTAAGAGCAATTTCTTTGTGTAAACTATGATACGCTACCAACATCGTCGAATTTTACAGACAGCACAAAGGCGCGTAATATTTTTTTTTATTGGGAATTGCTGAGATATTTCAAAATACTTGATACGCGCGCGAATAAAGTGTAACCAAATAACGATCTTCCCGTCGTGAAGCAAGTAAATCACGACACGACCGAGTAAATTTTGTCGTCGTAATTTCTTGAAATAATAAATTAATACTAAATTAATCGAAAAATTGCATTCCGGAATTAGCACGGCCGAGAGGAGGAAGATGAGAGAGGAAGAATCCGTGCGCCGACGAGAAACGCGCCGCGAAACCGAAAGTCACCGGTAAACAGAGTTTACGAGGCGCGCAATTAGCGTAAATTGAAAAACACCGTTATCCAGGGAAGTCGATATCGTGCCTGGGGAAAAGGATGCGCCGTGACGGCAGGATGCCAGAAAGCTTGTTGACTACCGCCTGAGCGGGTCCGTAACGGGTCCCGGGCATTTTACTGCGGTTTAATTCGTCGATAAATGTTTTCGCGCGGCGCCGTCACGGGCGCACAGGTTTCGCCACTCGCGATTACGAAATTCGGAGAGGAGGGAGGAAAAGTTCGCTTTCCGCCGGATATTCGGGGACGAAATATTGAGAGAGGTCGGTCTCTACGTACCTGCATTAAATCCCAGGCGGACGAGTAGTTCGGGTAATCTCGTAAACGAGAAGTAAGCGCGGCATTAATCCGTCCGCGCAACGTCCTGAATGGAGGCGTCGCCTGTTCCAGCTGCGATATTAATAAACTCTCGTCCTGCTGGAAAATGGCGAAGTTACAATAATCCCGGAGCCGTGGTGCCACGGTTGTTTGTTATTGCTCGTACCCGCCGCAATCTGCCGTTTCGAAACGAGCCGCGAAATATTCGACGCCATCTGCGGACATCCGTCCGCATTCGTAACGTTAAAAAATTTCGCATTTTCCGCTCACGTGTCGTGTGCTCACGTACAACACGTCTCCGTGTACGTGAGGGTTTCCTTTTTTTTTTGTTTTTAACGAATCGTTTTCAGCAACGCGCACCATCCGGAAACGAAGTGGTCGGAAGGGGATATATGCCACGGACGCGTCTCACAGCTAATCCGGAAATCCGAAATGCCCGGGAATTCACCAGCGGCGGTTAAGCGTTTTACGGCCTGCGCTGAGTGCCGCTAAAAATTTTGTAGCTACTTTGATTCCGCAGTCCATCCGATTCTCGTGGACGGCGCTCTGATAGATTGTAGTTACCAACATAGACTCGAAAAAATAGCTCGCTCAATCCGCCCTTTCATCACCGTAATCGTACACGCATGTATCCGTACACGATTCATCGAGGAATCCGTTCCATATTTTACCAACAGATTTTTTTATTTTTTGTTTTTTTTTTTTTTTTTGTTCCCGAAGCGACATTTCCAGAAAATTTGCTGCAATTTACATCGTTTTTCTCCGTGATTTGCGTATTTATGTCGCGCTGAATCCGTTAGACGTATGCATGTTTCGCCATATTACGCGAATATGAATCCCAGTTATCGCGATACGCGTAATTGTGAGCGCGCGAGCGTGTGTTTTCGACGCGAACAATTTTAATCCTTCTCGTCGAGCAGTTGACCGTGTGCTCAATCCGCGATTCCATTATCTTTGTCGTTGCTGCTTCACATTACCGAGCATAAATTTTGTAATATCTTTCAATTATACCGTCGCGCCGCGCACCGGCTCCTTCCGCAATATTAATCGACGACCGTCGGAAACAAAGCACGAGAGTCTTAGACGCGCTAGCTTTTCATAATTTTCGAGGCTTTTCGTTTCATTAAATTCTTGAACGCTTTCCGAGAATTAAAGCGATTTCGTGACGCTGTACGCGGTATGAGATTTCCCGTGTCGCCATAATAATTACCCGCGAGAAAGATGAAGTCCTAGATCGTCCGACCATCAAACGCTAATTGCCACAGCGCCGATAACACCGACGGCGTAATAAGTTATTTTTAATTGCATCAAAATTTGATTTTTGTGCTCACGATCCACTTAACGTTTGACCTTTACAACAAATTATAAGTAACACGGGCAAAATAATTCGCCTCTTAATTCATTCCGTGACCAAATTTCGATCCAAGTTGTTTAAGTTGAAAAACATTAAAATTGAAAGCATCTCTGAATTAATAAATGTCACAGACACTCTGCGGCTCTAATACCTTTTTAATATTACTTTTTCAATATTATTGTCTAATTATACAGAGAGACGGATAGTCGTTGGTTCTCTCTCGCACGAAGCACGCGATATTAATCGCCGGCGGTATATAGAACGAAACACGAGCTTTGCTCGTTCGCGGTGGCGTTCTATAATATTCAAGACTTCCGTCTCTCATGCATGTGCGAGAAAGAGAGAACGAGAAATAGGCAAGCCCGTTCTTTCCGCCCGTTTTCTCCGTCCGTTCCCGAGCCGACTGATATCAGTGAGGCTAAGCACGCGAGCTTCGCGAACGTGCCGCGGACGTCACAAATCAGCGAAATGAGCTTTTAAGTATCGAGACTCGTAAACGCGAGAGACGCGGGCGCGCTTCCGAACTTGTTGGCCGACGAAAATTCTCCTTGTATATCCCTTCCCCCTTGTGCCGATGCATATCCGGCCGCCAGCGGCGCCGCCGTAATATGAATACAAATTATCCGACATTTCGAAACTTTTAACTTCGCAGCAATCGCTCCGTTATTTCTTTCCCGTCCCGCTTGTCTATTTCTTCCCGAATTCTCGGAGAGAACACGTGACACTCATGTACTCCGCTAATTCGCCGGCACTCATTGTTTCTCGAAACCGCGCGTGCGCGCGGAGAATTCTGCGGGACTTCTGATTCGCACGAGCGAGCGAACGAGCGAGCAAACGCCACGAAGAAGAAAGTTGCACGCCAACGTGAGAGAGCGGAGCAGAAACGAGATTATTCTCGCGTAAAGTTTATCGTAGGTTCTCGCACAGCCGGCGACGCTAACGAGGCTAACGCCATTGCGCCCGTTTCCGTCGTTTCCGCGCGCGCGATGTCGACCGCCACCGCCGACAGACAGAACCCGATCTCCGACTTTCTGTCGGACGACTACGACGACGTACGACGAGCATACGTAGAGTTTAATCCTCTCGTAGCCGCGGACGCACAAACCAGAGATAAAGTAATATAAATCAGATCTTCATTTAGAAAATTTAACTCGCGTCCGAGCGACGTGTTTCCCAAACAGCCCAACGTGTCTTTTTTTCCCTTTCCTCTCCCCGCTTCCCTTCCGGAAAAGACGCCTGGCGTGAAAATGTTATGCGTATACGTAAATATATTTTAGTGTTGTGAAACCGGAGATTTTTTAGCCGGAGAAGATAATTCTCTCGTTTAAATTTTATGAGAAATTCAACAAGCCCGGCCGCCGTGACGTTACTTAGAAGAAAATCCTCACATTACTCCCATTTGTAATAGAATCTGGTATTAACTCTTTGCGGTCTGTAATCTGGAATATTCAACATTTTCGCGAGTATTTCGCGAGCATTTTCTTCTTGTTACATAGACGCGCGCAAAATTATTGCGCGAAAACATTATTCACGAAGAATCGCCGTTGTTACATGTATGAGCAATTGCGATACGACGAAAACAAATGTGAGACGATTGTATTTTTAAAAGAACGAATTTAAAAAAAATTTTTGCGTGACTCGCGCCACTTTATTTATCAACGATTCGAACATGCCGGCACGCCAACTACGAACTGCAGTTTCCGCTTGGCGCGATAAATGCATTGCCAAGCATCTAAATTAGCAGGTTATCGATTGTGACTCCGTCGCGCGACGGAGAGCATGAACTGTTCGTATATACGTTTAAAATAGAGATATTTACAGAGTTTCTTTCCGACGTGGGCAATTTAAAAAAAAAAAAAAAAAAAAAAACTAATCGATTCGCGCCAAGTTCGCGCGAGCAATTTGATTTTTTCTTTTTGATACAATCCGGTTTCGATATTTCATACGGGAACAATGAAGCAACGTCGAAAACTAGGTGGGAGCAAATGCATCCTCTTGTATTCGCGGCGCGGTCGTAAATAAGTTCGCACACACAAGCGCACAAGTGGAAACTTCATTGCGCAGCACCGGTGTAAGTGCACTTCAGTGGAACCCGTGTACGGTGAAAGGGTTAAAATCGTGTCGCAGGCAGACTTGTGACTAAATTAATTATTCTTTGTATACAAACTGCTAGGAACATCGCGCGACACATCGAGCTAACAAGTTACAGGAAAATACGAGGCCACGGAAAGAGCATATTCACATGTGTGTCGATAAGAGATGATGTAGTCTAGTCTTTCGCGTGTGTGTGTGTGTGTGTGTGTGTGTGTATGTGTGGATAAAAGAAATATATTATTATTTCATATATATGAGAAAAAAGTACTAATATATACCGAATGAAAGAGTAATAATATATATACCGAGTGAGAGGAAAAAGTAATTTCATCGAATATTATGACAAAAAAATTCACAGTGGGAATTAATGACTTTTATTACAGAATTTACTTGATACGCACTGCGTTAATTAATATATCTGGTTTCGTATTTCGACGAAGCTACCGATATTAATTGAATGTAACACACAATGGCCTATTTTTAACTCTTTTTCTCTCTCTCTCTCTCTCTCTCATAAAAATTTATCTTTTTCGAACTCCTTTTGCGAATAACGCGTGTCCGCGCGATATTCATCAATCGACGGCTGCTTTTTTTTTCCTCCCGCCGCAAATTACACAAGTTTCGATAAATAATGAAAGAGTCTTTGAAGTTTTTACGAACTTTCCGATGGGAGAAGAGCGTGACATATATATTTGAGCGAATAAATCACGAGTTCGGCTCGCGACCGTTCTTGTAACGAGCGGAACTTTTCTTCGGGAGATACGTCAGAAAAGCCCGCTTTCTTTTTTTTCTCTCTCTCTCTCTCTTTCTCTCCCCCCACCACTACCCCGGTTTCTGCTAAGATCCTCGGTTTTGTCTTGTTCGTTAAATTCCTCCTTCGCGAGCCGGGCGCAATGTCTCCGGGCGGAAACGATGTCAACGATACTCATCTTAATGCCTGTTGAACCGGAAGTGCAGGCAAGAGAGCGCCTACGCCCTAGACTCTCCAGCAAGCAAGCGTAATGAAAACGTATATTACGAGGGAGGAATTCGCCTGGGCATGCACTTGCTCTTCGTTTTCTTCAAGAATCTCGAGTTTCTGCGTTAACAATTTTGCCGAACCGGTTTAAAGTATCATTGTTTAAAAACAAAAAAAAAAAAAACACTCATAAATTCGCGCAAAGGATTCTTATACGACATACTCATTAGAGCACGCGAGAACGACAAGTAGTTTATACTTTTGTTTTACACATCTCAAATGAATATAAGTAAAACAACATCTCGCAATCGTTGTGTACGAGTATTTCGTAATAAAACTGTTGCGATATTATTAATTTAATGCGGATTGTACGCGATTGAAAATCCAGGGATATATTCCAGGGATTATACGAGATTCTGTGGCGCAAGATAGAATCCAGAGTAGGATTGAATTTCAATCTGAACAAAAAATTATCCAATTTTGTAAACTTTAGTAGTTATTAAAATGTATACAATAGTTATCAAAATGTTAATTAATTAATACAAGTCAATGAAAGCGAATGGACTTGTCTTTACGTGTGTAAAACGATATGATTTTCAGTTGTAAAAAAAAGAATTTGCTCATTTCATTAATCTCCTATAGCAACGAGAGATGTAATAAAGCAGCTAGTTTATCGTGATCATTTATTTTGCCATGTGATTATTAGCTATTAAATAATTGATATCTTAATAATCTATTGTGATTATATCAACTGTTTTGCTAAGTTGTACAAGACTTTTCTGTTAACACTGACTCAATCTACTTTCACACTTTTATGTCAAAACCATTCAGACATCTATAATGTGTATTCAATCATCACTCGACCAATTTATGTGTCGCAATGCGTTGCACATTAATCATTTAATTAATATGTGCGTATTCACCTTCCCCGTGAAGTCTTCTACAAGGGAATGATATGATTTATGGTGGATGATCCCGTGGGTGGCGCAGCAGATCAAGATAACGGTGCTGAAGCCCAGCATTATTATCACCTGAAACATACATTTCAACGTTCACAGCAAGAAGAGAACTTATTATCTAACATCAGTATTACATTAAAGTCGCACAATCGCGACAAAACAACTTTCGCAGTAACACAGCAACAATACAATGACAAGTATTTTTTCGAATATTGTCTCGACTGTGCGATCCGACCGAAATTTCAGGAAATTTTCACCGAGTAGCGCGGCGATTTGTCACACCGTTAAAAGCACAGCTAGAATAATACATTCGGTTACAGCAATTGGATTTATATTCATCGGGATAGCCGTGGATTATTAGCGACACGAGAGCATTCATGCACGGATAAAATCTTTCAGTGAGGAGATGGAGAAGAAAAGAGGATCTCGTTTGCTGCACCAGAAAAATTCCAGTAAATAGTAGTCGCCGGTGGAGAAAGACGCGCATATAGCAAAGGAAAGAAAATAGAAACGAGGTTATTACCATTTCGATCGCGCGCGACGTCAAACGGGAGATCGCGGACCTAGTTTTGAGCGAGAACTTTTGTTGCTCCGCGATCGGTCCGCTGCCAATCGTAGCTTTGGTTAAATCAAACTCTCGAATTTTGCGGTCTCTGTGACGGACAGCATCAGCTGTCAATTTTGCAAGAGACTGTCGATTGCGTTTCAAATACCCGCAATACACAGATTACGCAGATCAACCGACGGGCGAATAAAGATACGTTGAACAAGAAATGTGTGCGCGAAAAGAAAACGCTACATATATCCGTCTTACAAAAAACAATAAATAAAAACCTAAACAAACACAGATGGAATTAAACGCAAGATAATACGGTGGTTTATTTACCAGTCGATGTCCTTCCGTCGCTGCGGTCCGACGGCTCCAACAGATGCTTGTCAGTCATCACACACACTAATCTCGCGATCGATTCGTTATCACGGCACTCCCGATTATTACACACGCGATATGCAAGAATAAATCCTGCAACACACTCCCGATTACACGCGCGATTTGCAAGAATAAATCCTGCAACATTATATCTCGTCTAACGCCACTCGCGATAGTTCCGACGGCCGACGGCACTAGCGACTTCGCGTTCGAGACCGTCGGAAGAAAGCAACTTTACACTGACGCCCTCGACGACTTCGCTACGCGAATGATTTTACGGCGATACAGAAAGATTAATAATCAAAATCGTATCGATTCGTATTCCACGACGATCGCCCGATGTATGTTTGTCACTTCCGTTTACACACGCTATATATTTGCACGAATAAAGGCTGCAATCGCACGACAATCATTGCCGAAACCATCGCCACTCGCGATGGTTCCGACGGCCGACAGCACTCGCGTTCGAGACCGTCGGAAGAAAGAAACTTCACATTATTGCCACGATTCTCGACGACGCTACGCGGCGACCGCAATGATTTTACGGCGACACAAATACAAATAAAGTCTGCAACGCACAACAATCATTGTCTAACGCCACTCGCGACCTCGCGCGTTCGAGAACGTCGGGAGAAAGCAATTTCACACTGACGCCATAACCTTCGTTACGTGACAAACGCGACAATTTTATAAAAACACAAAGATAGTTCCGACGGCCGACGGCACTGGCGACCTCGCGCATTCGAGACCGTCGGAAGAAAGCAACTTCACACTGACGCCATAACTCTCGACGACGCTACGCGAGGCGAGCGCGACGATTTTACAGCGACACAGAAAGATTGACAATCAAAATCGCATTCCACAACGATCGCCCGATGCTATGTTCGTCAATCCCGATTGCACGCGCGATATATTTGCAAGGATAAAGTTCGTAAAGCACGACAATGATCGTCTAACACCACTCGCGATAGTCCCGACGGCCGACGGCACTCGCGACCTCACGCGAACGCGAAAAAGAAGCAACTTCGCACAGACGCCCACGACTCTCGACGACGCTACGCGGCGAGCGCGACGATTTTACGGCAACATACAAAGACGAATAAAGTCTGCACCGCGCAACAATCATCGTGTAAATTCACTCGCGATGGTCCGACGGCCGACGGCATTCACGCGTTCGAGACCGTCGGAAGAAAGCAAATTCACACTGACGCCATAACCCTCGACGACGCCACGCGAACGATCTTACGGCGACACAGAAAGATTGATAATCGAAATCGTATCGATTCGTATTCCACGACAATCGCCCGACGTATGTTCGTCACTCCCAATTACACACGCGATATATTTGCACGAATAAAGCCTGCACGACAATCATCGTCTAACTCCACTCGCCATAGTTCCGACGGCCGACGGCACTCGCGACTTCCCGTATTCGAGACCGTCGGAAGAAAGAGCAAACTCACATCGTCACTCCCGATTACGGGTGCGAGAATGAAGTCTGCAACGCACGACAATCATCACCGTGTAACGCTACTCGCGACGCCACTCGTGACGCCACTTGCGCGTTCGAGAACGCGAAAAGGAAGCAACTTCATACCGACGCCACAATCCTCAGCGACGTTACGCGGCGAGCGCGACGATTCCTACGACGCGATGCAGAAAGATTGATAATCAAAATCGTGCCGATTCGTATTCCACAACGATCGCCCGGTGGTATATTCGTCGCTCCCGACATTGTTTACGCGCGCAAAGTACTTCAAGGTATTGAAATATGCGCATCCGTACGCGCGAACTACAAGCACACGAACGCGAGACCACCAACGGTTTGCGCGGGACCACTGATTAGTTAAACATATAGATCGCAACGTCGCGTTCGCGCGACTGGCTCGCCGCGTCACGTGATTCGCTCAACTTGTTGCACTTCGCGAGCCGTTCTTTATATCGACAAAAATCGTGATCAGTTGTTACCAAGGCGCGTTCGTTTGCGTTTTATCATCGCGATTGCAAAGATCACAGTCGGTTACCGCGAAGTGACAATCTGCTCGCTACCTCGCTTATACATCTCGAAAGGAATCGTTTGTACATCAAGTGTTTAGACAGAGTTTCTACGACGAAACGCGCGAAGTTCTTTCTGGAAGGACACGGAAGGCTCTCCGCGAGTTTGCCCGACCAATGTTTTGTTTAAATCCGAACGCTCGCGAAGTCGAAAGAAGAAGAAAAACAAGTGCAGCGCAGCAAAACAACATTCACCTACTAAAGTCTTTGGATTTTTATATTCTCTGGTTCGTATTGTTCAATAATCTTTTGTGCGCGGATTTCGCGTAGATTGTTCATTATCGCATTAGATCGCAGTTACCAATTAGTCATTTCGCGTACACGAACACTGCACACACTGTGTTACATGACCAAAAACTCGCGTGATCTCGTGTGACCGCGACGTTACACGATCCAGCCCGTGGGCACGATCACGATTATCAGCTTTTCGCAATATCACGACCGCCGAATTATACGTCGGGGCGCCGCGAGCGTCGCCGCGTCGGTGTGAAGTTGTCCGCGCCGGTCGAATTTTTCAACTGTATCTCGGGGAGCGTCGGGAAAGTGCGACGCGTGCAATGTCACGATCGTCACGTATTATTTATTCGCTTTCGAAAGCGCATCGCGCCGTGTGTAAATATGTATAAATGGAAGCGCGTCGGTCGGCGATCATGAACTTTATTTTCGACGGATATTTGAGATACAAAATATCGCGGTGCCGCTGCAAATTCGTCGCAAATATCGTCGAACGTTCGTATCAATCCGCTTTGCGCGTTATGTAATAATCGAGATCGTTTCGGAATCGTGTCACGCGCATTGAAAATGGACTTCATAAACTCGAGGCCGAATAAACCAGACCGGCGGCGGCGGCGATGAGAGTGCGTGTGTGTACAAGTATTGAATGGCGGCATTAATGGCGGACTGTGCGGCGTAGGATCATCTCAACTGGCAAACTGTGCAGCGTAGGATCATCTCAACTGGCGGATTATGCAGCGTTGGATCATCGCAATTGGTAAGTAAATTTATTTATTAAATATGTATACGTACGTGTGTGCGCGTATGTATTTATAATATAAATTTTAAATACTGTTACTTTTTACTTAAACAAATAAAGCGTGATTTATTTATTAATTCGCCGCATTTTCAATTTGATATTAAATAAAAGTTCGATTTATTTATGATAACGAACAAACGATTTTTAATATCTCGTGTCTAATACGATCGGATTACTCGGTGCGAGAGAAAAGAAAAAAATCTCGTGTCCCGTTTCAATAGCGAGAGAATATATGCAAAGAAGGAAAATTAGCGTTTTCCGAAAGTATCGTAAAACTAGTTTGACATTCTGGGTCTTTCTCTAAACTAATTTGTTGTTTGGAAATGAACGGATTAGTCGCCAATTTCCCGGGAGAAATTTTAGCCTCGTCGATCTCGTGCGCGCGCCGCCCGAGCGCCTGGCGTATAATTCCTGAGGAGCTTTGGCTCCTGAAACTGTTTAATTCAACGTCGTTTACGGAAGTATTAGAACTTTTCAGGTGCATTCGGTCTAACAAGGTTACAACTTTGCATAATCCTGTTGTCGATGATGGGCGTCTACTGAGCGCGCGAGATGAAACAAATGCACGAGAAAACAGAAAGAACTCTATCGCGTATTGATCAACGTATATATATATATTATAAACTGTTAATAATCGTAAAGCGTACAAATATTAAATACACGCACGCACACGTACATATATTTTATATATTTGTGCAAGTATTGTCCATTACATTTATTATTTGTTATCAACTTTTAAAATTAATTACCGAACGTTTATTATTTATACTATGCAACGTAGAGAGACAAGTGCAAACAATAGAATTTAATTAAAATCCTTTCAATCAAATTGTAGATGTATTAAATAAAGATTTTCTCTCATATGCGCGATTTCGGAAGGCAATATCGAATGTTCAGAGTATGCATTGTAGAAGATTAAACGCGAAATATGTGGAGAATCTCGATTTATTAACAAGAATCAACAATATTTCTTAACAAGAATCAACAATATGTATAAGACCGAGTGTAATATGGGTGAAACTCTGTATTCTCTCTAAATAGTTTCTGAATTTACTTAACTATGCTTTAACAAAAAAAAATTAGTTTTATTCAATTTACCGTGGTTGCGTACCATGCGGTGGTAAGAATAATTAAAATTTATATTTATACGTGTTGTTTAGATCCCCGTGTACGCGCGTGCTCATGAGATACTCGGACCATGCATTTGTTATGCGTTGAAAAATCGATTTTATAAAAATTAATATCTTTCAATCGAGACCAAACGGTTTATTTTGTTTTTTGGGGGGGGAGCAGGGGAAGAACACTCTTTATCCATTTTCAAAACACGAGAATAGAATCGGACGCAACGCCCATTAATGATTTTGTATTTTTTGTTTTTATATTTTTTATGTTTTTATTTACAATTTTGACGTATCACGCGTTATTGTGGTGTAATCTCTCGCACCTCATTTATTGATAATTGAACAAGCCATGTTTTTTAGAGCGTTATTGTGCTCTAACTTTTTCGTGAATTTACTTTTTAATGAAATAGACACGGAATTCCATTCGTCGATAACGTATACACGTTCCATTTGTATTCACGTCAATCATGATTTTCGCGGCAAAAGGATTCGTTCGAAAAAATGCGATGGAACTGTGTGTTCAGCGTGAGGCGAGCATTAACCGTGTGCCAATGCGCACATAAAATGCCCAAGGAGGCGCAATGCTCAAGCATAATGCTAAAAGCACTGCAAATGTTGACACTTTTCACTTGGCATGTCTTTCACGTCGGAAACGTCGCTCGTTCGTTGACTAGTTTCCGGAATCGTGTTTGGAAATGCATTGCGCGCAACCGGGGTTTTCTTTTTTCTTAAATGTAATAATTTTTACACGTTGTCTATTGTGTCTCGTTTCGAAACTTCGTCTCGAAACTTTAAAATTGCGCGTGTTAAAATGTATTAGACGGCGAAAATAACGCCAAGGAAATGTTTACTTTTAAGAAATTGCACTGTCGCATGTTTACTTTAAGAAATTGCACTTTTTTTTTTTTTTTTTTTTTTTTTTTTTTATATATATAAAATATTTTTATATTTATCTTTGAACGTAACGGGGCTCAAAAGGCCCTGAGACAACAATTTTTTATACCCCCTCGAGATTATAAATTCCTTCTAGTTACGCGCGTGCGCATAATAACCATGAATTGCATATAATCGCACAATACGCGTCTGAAAGTAACACCAGACATTGTCGGTAAGCATGATAAATGCAATGAGCATTTATCATCTCGGTTGAAAGATATATGTAGGAATATATATTTTTCTTTTTCGGTGTGGCAGAATAAAAAAAAAAAAAAAAGATACATCAGTAATTGTGTAATATTGTTGCGATATATCGCGAACAAGATCGATTACTCGCGAGCGCGGTCATTTAAAACTTCCCCCGAACAACTTTCAACGTCTTCAGGGAAAAAAAATCGAATTTGCGGTGCTTTAAGAGCGCGGGAGGGTCATGCGCGGCCCGTTTCTTAATTTATAAACGATCCGGCAAGAGTACACACACAAACTGCGCGAGAAACCAGTAAATTCCTAAACGTTGTCGCGAAAGAAAGAGAAATTTTTTAGCGGAGTGAGAGAAGGAGTAGGTATGGCGATCGGATTCGGAAGAACACGGGGAAACTTCGTTCTGTCGATGCGACCGTAAAGTGCACCAAAGATACATGAAGCGCGGTTGTCGTGCGCATCGGGAGAAAAAGTTTGCGGAGTTTTCTCGCTCGCGGCGCGACAAAAGGAAGGTTACCACCAGAAAGAGAGTGAGAAAGAGATGCACGGTAAACACACAGGAGTTACAGATTTGTGTGTAGCGACTGTGTGTAGTGGGCGAATCGCACTCGAAATTTCTCGACGAAAGAGAGAGACACGTTGTTACGACGACACTTTGACGGGCGCGTCGTCGTCGTCGTCGCCGCCGCCGCGCGATCTCACCGGGAGTGAGACGGTCAACAACAATTCACGTTAATTGGTAAACGCGAAAGGATGGCATTTAATTGTTACATTTCTCGCGCGCGCGTTCTTGCGCGCAAATGCATGCAAATTCGAGTTTCGTGTACTCGCGCGGCAATTTGTCGTGCAATTTGCATCGCCATTCTTGCCGCGACGAATGATTACGTATTAACTAACGACGAAAGTACACGCGAGCGCGCGCCTATGTTATATTATTCGACAATCTACTATCTGTTCTATTATTCATATTGTTTGGCAAACGCGCGACTTGTTGTTGTTGTTGTTGTGGCAGACACGACGACGATTGTCGTCGTTTGTTGTTACGATACGAGACGTAAAACGAGGTTCTGATTTTCGGCTAACAATCGCGCGAGAAAGAGAGAGAGAGAGAGAGAGAGAGAGAGAGAGAGGCAATAGTTAAAAAGGTATTACCGTGCGGGGAGAGTCTTGTAATGGCGCTAACAATTCGCGGTCTACCATTGTCGGCGGATCGATAGCCTAAGTTCAATGTGATACATTTCAATGAGCCGCATTGTTCTCGTCTATGCGAGAGGCAGATTAGGTAGAGCAGATGGTAGACAAGCGAAATGCCAGATGGAAGGTAAGCTTTCGCTGCAATACCGAGTCCTTCGCTTGCTTGCGGTGAGATTGCGTTAACTAAACATGTCGCTATTAGAGCGGAGCTAAGTCACGAACCCAGTCTTTGAATTAATTCTCGTACTTCGAGAGAGAGAGAGAGAGAGAGAGAGAGAGAGAGAGAGAGAGAGAGAGAGAGAGAGATAGACGATCGATGAGACGATTATTGTCAGTGTCACAATTTGTCGAACGCGTATTCCGAATATATTATCGTTATTCTATACACGCGCTGTTATTGCGCAAATAACGAAGATGGGTTTCGCGAAAAAAGTAAATATTAAATAGAAACAAACGCAACGTTTCGCACGATTTATCCGTAACCATTTTTTCTCAAAAACCATCGAAATCTTCCAAAACCACGTCGAATTCGAATTTTCACAATAGACTCGAAGTGTACAAAGAAATTAGAAACTGATGTTAGCTCAGGTCTATATAGGAGTAAGTAAGGGAGAGAGGTAACGTTCGCGGTTCACAAACTATAAGTCAAAATGTTGACGCAAGCTACTGTGTGTGTGTGTTTTCTTTCTTCTTGTATAGCGCAATTCGACTATTGTCCTGTATCCAGCGCTCGCGCATAGCGCTGTATACTCTTGCACACGGCAACGCACATTTACGGCAAATCGAACGGCGTTACACGTGCTACCATATCGCGGCACGCCAGCCATAATTTCCGCGGTCGGCCGGTAATTAGCTCTTTACCAATTTGTCGAACATATTACCCAGTCATCATGACCCCGTACCCATTTGTACTCCCCTTTCCCTTCGGAGTCCCCGCGAGAGCGTAGGGTCGCGCGGAGTCTAGATAAAGAGGAAATTACTCGTGGACGGAAGCAATAAGTAACGCACGCCAATCGATATGTCATCGACGCTAGATCGATTCTATTATTTGCCCCGGCGCGGCGTGTCCGTTATATCGTATCATGGAGGAACGGGCGCCTTTTGTAACCGGCGCTTATAATTGCTGCGGTCGGAATTTTTGTTTCTGAATCAACGAGGAAAGCTGGTCGCGGCTATTTTGTCAGAATAGAGTTTTTTTTCCTTTTTTTTTCTTTTTTTTTTTTATCGATGGGATTAAAAGAGATTTCGGGGACGAACGAACGAACGTTCGTGCGTACACGGCGCGCGCGAGAGAACGTCGTGCATCATCGATTTTGTCATTACCGAAGGTGACACCGATCGGAAGATCGTTTCTCTCTCTCTCTCTCTTTTTTTTTTTTTTAATCATATCGTGCAGAACCCGGCTGAATTTGATCCCTTGGTTTTCTGCATTGAAAATGGCTTTTCAACGTTCTCGATTTTCGGAAAAATTTAATTTTTCACAATTTTCGCAAAAATGTGCGTCGTAGATTTCCAATCTGGTCGACCCAGATTCGCGGTTTTCTCGTTACGTTCTATTCAATACTGGATCCGTCTACTATTTCAACGATATCATAGATGACACGGTGTCAATAACGGAATTTCAGCATGTAATATTAATTGAAAGGAAATCTACGATGCGCATACGTGGCATATTTTGTGTGCAATTCATAATGTGCAACGTACGCGCGCACACATTATTTTGTGTGCGCGTGTGTTGAGCTTCCTTTCATAACTCTTGAAATTCTCTGTCGGATAAAAACCCTTTTTTTGAATAATGATAACGTAGAAATTAGTTGTCTTTTCACGTTGAAAGCGTAATATTACTTTGAAACAGACACGGTGAAGAATTCAGTTTCTTTATGAAAATTAGACTAATCCATATGGAACAATGGGGGAAGAGATGTATGTTTGATCTCGCAAGCAGTCGTAAATTTTGTTTTATATTCCTCTTTACAATTGCGCACACAGCGCAATTTGTCTCAGAACAGTCGTCGCAGAAAGAAATCTTACTGCAAAAAAGAGCTTTTCTTTTTTTGTTTTTGCAGCTAAAAAGAATTGTCATTAACTTCTTTTCAACGTGAAAGAACACAGGTTTTAGATTCAAACAATCGTTCTTGAAATTACAATTACGCGATGTCTATAAACTGAAGACAGACCGTTGCGAGCGCATTTTTCATGGAGAATTAAGCATTTTTCTTTCGATTCTCCTCGAAAGAGATGTAATCACTAATTTCGCAATTTAATTTGTTATGTACACACACAAACACATACACACACACACACACACATACAACATTCATAGTAAAATTGTTATGCAGTATTAACAGTCATCCAAACGGATTAACTGGAGAATTAAGAGCATTAGAAAAGCAAATTATGCATGTTCGCGTTTCCTTTGTTGCTACCATTAGCTACTAATATGCGCGGGGATTAAGCGCGCTGCATTGTGAGCATATCGTATCGCGAATTATATGCATGTAGTTATTCGGAGAATCTGAATGTGGACGATAAACTGGTTAATAGCTGCGAACGTACGAACTTCATAAAGCCTGTCACCGAGTTGAAAACGCTACGTTGATGCGCTCAGAACTGTCGAGCAAACAACATAAACGTTGCAACCGCAACATTGTTTGCTCCCACCCCGACGATATTCATCGTCACCAGACGCATTCTGCGATAAACGATCCTGTCAATCAGAGTCACCGCGGCGGTGGCGGCGGTGGCGGTCGAAAGAACGAAACTTCCTCGCTCGTCCCGTTTTTTTTTTTTTTTTTTTTTTTTGTAATTTTTTTCACGCGCGATCGCGAAATTGCCTTGCCTCGTGTATGCAAACCAGAAACGCCACCCGTGTACCTTCCCACTTACTTCCATCCCCGTCACATTTCCGTTCCGCGCTTCTCTTTTATTCCGTTTTTGTGTCCCCCATTTTTTCTCATTCATGCGCGTTCGCGCTCCTCTTCGCTTCTCTTTTTGTATCTTAACCCGAGCGACTCGGGGCAGAAAGCGGCGTATGTACATCCGAGCAATCGATTGACTGTCAGCAAAAAAAATGGTTACAGCTCTAAATAGATCTGAAGCGATGCGGCGAGAGTAACTCGCGCGCAGTTTACGCAGTGAAAACCAAATTACATTTCGAAGCAACCCTTAAAACAAGGTTATAACACAACGCACTCTCTCAACAAAAAAAAAATCTTTAATATTGTTATTTTTTTTTATTATTTAAGAAAACTGCACACATTTCGCGATGTTTTTTTCACGCAAATGCACACATTCTTGTGCAATCGATCGCGAGTCGCGATTCATATTCTTCATTCACAAAAAGTTATCAGTCGCGGAGTGTCGATCTAGAAGTATTCCGCAAAATACATCGAATCAGTGGAATGTAAAATATTGCGATATTGCACATAGGCCGACGACACTGGCAAAAGTTTTGATTCGAAAACAGTGAGTTTGGGCGCGGGAAAGTTAGAGCGCGCAACTTCATGAAATTTCAATCGCGAGTCGGAAATCGCACGGCGAAATTTCACTTGCTACTACACGCCGGTGGTCCCGCAAAGTCGAGACGGCGAGAAACAATTGATTCGGCCGCATATTACCGTTAGAATTTCCGACGATCCGCTCTCGCGCGCGCGCGAGCAACGCGCATTACACAGATTCGCAGGTACATACACGTGCGAAAATTTCGTATGTAAATTGGACCCAGCGGGACGACGGTCCCTCGTGTATGTGTGTGTGTGTGCAAGCACGCTCGCGCGCGAGAGAAATGGCAGCGTAATTAAATTTAATCGTGATTATTAGAAGAAGAGAGGGGAGGAAAAAAAGAAAGAGACATTTAGCGGAGAGATAGCCCGACCGAAATAATCCCAGCCCGCGGGCCCGAGTGCATCGACCGCACGATTTAAGCGCTATATGTTGTAAACAGCGAACGGGAACGTACTCACTCGCATCAGAATGCAAACACGACGCGCGACTCCGGGTCTGAATCGAATTAATATCCCTCGCAATGCGCGGTATCGATCCGCGCGCGCGGGTGCAACACGAGCGAGCAAAACGCGCTCGCGCGCGCGCGACCACGCGAGAGAACATACGTGCATTAAGATTGAATGCAGTTGCGAAATAATCAGCGGGCCCGCTAGTTCCATTCTTTTTCGTTAGGCGAACCGACGAGTTTACGTAGCTCTCGCGTCCTTGTTATTAAATTCGCGCTACGATTTATCGCTCTGTTACACACTTATTCTTATGTTCGTCTAATAACGCAGCTGCGCTGCGCTAACGCGTCGCCTGAAAATTAGCACGACACAACGCGGCAGTTCTCTCGATGACATCTTTACGTAGAAATTTTCTGGCGTCGAGCTCCTTTTGTCGATGTACACGACCTTACTGTTTTTCTTGTGACCCAATTATGAAAATGCAAATTACTTTGTAATTTGTAGATAGTGTTTATTTTTCCAAACTTTATATCAAAAAAACGTGTAAAAAAGAATATTTTGTATATAAAATGCAGTAAAATTGATAAAAACGCATAAAGAGATATATTGAAATTCTGATCAACGCTGATAAACAATTAATCATTCGAAATTAATGAAAAATTGACTCACTCGATCGATTTATTGCTCTTGTTGCGTTGCGAACGACATTGTTTAGTTTCACGAACGTGAGCAACACACCGATATACAATCGATTGAAAAACAGATCGGAAAACGCGGCTAATTACGGAGAGCAGTGCGCTAATTAATCCCACGGTCGCCCGGTGGCTCAAGTGGCATTCCCCGCGATGCTGATTTATATTCGTACAATACATTTCCGCGAAAGAAATAAATAACTGCGGAAAAACTATAGGTTTATCGGTATTTTTCGGGTCTCGTGTAACGCATAACGGAGTTTTCGACCCAAGAGAAATAAAACACAACAACCGATTGTTGCGCGAATATCGTAATTGCTATCGTATACTACCGACGAAGCCATTGATCAGCCGTTGCTCGTAACGTTGGATGTTCGATTACAAGAACAGCGTATACTGTTTCGGACGGAAAAATAAATGCGTGATTCACGAGTTATATCAGAAAGGTTTTATCCATAACTTGGATAAGCTCCGATTACTCTCACGATATTCCGCCCAGATCTCCCAATTTGCTCCGAAACTTATGGCAAATCACTCTTTCACGCTAATTGCCGCTCACATTCGCTCGTACTTGGATTCGGAATTTTCCGACGCGTGTAAGAGTTTGAATTTCTATGATACAAGTTTTTTATCAACGTTTGAAGATGATTTTCGAGCGCGTTGAAAAAGTTGCTTATTTAAAAATATTATAGTCAAACGATTTTTCAGTATCAGTTATTCAAAGAATCACTAAAAACTCCAAATTACGATTTGATATACAATCTATCCTTTTCTATATAATTTAGATTGTCGCTGAAGAAGACAATATTTAAATAAATTACATTTTTATTGATACACGGACATTCAGCATTTAGGCTCGTATCATTTCTATTTTTCTTTATTTGATATTTTCAGATTCACTTTTTTCCGTGTATCAGTCGATATAAAAATGAAGCGGTTCAAATTGTTTTCAAAAAGTTTTATAACACATCGCGAAAGCATCGAATTTTCACAATTTTTATGTTTCTTGAACAACGTTGATAAATAATATCGCGAAAACCAAACTCGAAGTTTGGCTTCAATCGAAGTGACATCAAGCGCGGCGAGTTTTGCGTTAATTAAGATGTGTGACAGCAGTTACACGGCTATGAAATGGTAATTACCGATTTGCGAAAGGCGCCACGGTCGCTCGGTGCGTCGCGACGCGTCGTTTCGGACTTTCGATCGTCGAAAAGCGCATCGTATTCGAGCGCGCCCGAAAACGCGTGTTTCGCCGCTTATACAGCGCGGCCAGCCGAAGTGGCGATCGCAACGTACATTTCGCGTTATTATATGCTCGTCAGATGTGCATTACAGGCGTGTGTAGTAACAAGCAGGGACGGGTGGAGTGCGCGAGACGCGATATCGTCGTATATTGCGTTAATTAGCATACGCGATTGTAATTAATCACGCTCGTTTCGCATCAAGCGTAAACTGCTAATTATGAATCGAATCTCGTGTGTTATTGCACTCGTCGAAAACGCGCAGCGCGCTCGTAATCGAAGAGCGAAAGTGCGCGTTAGTTACAGGATCGGCTGGACGGCAGTAATTAACGCAGTATTTTGGAATAATTATGTTCACTTATATCGAGACGCGTATGCATGGCGATTTAATGCCCGTGATTTTGTTTTGTTTATCGAAAACCCGAATGTCTTTATGTTGCGAATGTCTGGCCATTTCAGTTCGAACGTTTTGTCAACTATTTGTTCAACGGCAGCTTGCGTCGGCATGTTGCGCAAGCAATGTAAAATACATCAAAAATATCAGATATATGTTTTCGTAAATTAAATTAAGACATGCGTTATTAATTAACAGGTTTTTAATTATGTAGCGTGATATATTAAAACGTGATATATTAAAACGTCATTATATACATATATATTCGCAGCAGATTAAATTAAAATACGTGAGGCAGTAATTGGTTGTTTCCGTTCCCATCGATAATTTCAAAGTTATGCGTTTTACATTTTACATTACCGACTCGCGCGAGAAAAGCGCATCCTCTTCTCGTGAAAAGCGCGTGTGAAATCGGAAATTGTTCGAATATGTTCGACGTTAATGCCACCTTTATCGCGATTAGATCTTTAATTTTTTTTTCGCGCTCACGTCTTTAATTATGTAAATAAAGAAAACACTTTTCGATGCTCTTTTGTTTCTCTGCGAAAGAGTATTATGATTGACATTTTTCATAAATAAAATGTCATTTGTTTTATTACTTGAAATATTTTTATATATAATAATATAATAATATAAGTATATTATATATAATAATGTTTTTAATAATGTAAAGTGCATCAAAAAAAAAAGGTTTTATGATTTATGCGACATAATTTTGCATCTCATCGTCACAATAATCGAGTTTTCATAAAGTCTTTTGCGTATGTCAGTGGATTTTGCAGTATTAAAGAGCGTGTATTCTGGCTCTCTATTTTGTAGATAAACGTACGGGTTGGCAATTGAAGCTTTAAATTCCACCTTCGTAATTTAATTATTTTTATTTATAATTATACATAAAATTATATAAAACGAGAATAATAAAGGGAGAAAGAGAAAGAGAGAGAAAAAAAAGATAGTATTTTCAAAAAATATTCTCCTAAAATTTAACTTTTGTGAAAATTTATTAAAAACCAAATGACACACACACACATTGTCATTCCTCAAAATGTTATCGATCGTGTCCCTTGATCGTCGTCGTCCATTAAGCGCGGATAGTTTAAGAATAAGATCTCTAACAGCGCGCGAGAAGTTAATAGGACAATAGCTCGGCGCGGCCGAGCCTTTCAGAAGGTTTACAGGGACCGAGTCGAAATTTATTTTCGCCGCTGAGCGCGCCGTGTCCGTCATAGATCACGAGAGGAAATCGTCCACGAAGATTTAAGTGGTCGATCCGCGTCCGCAGCTGCGAGCGGACTATGAAGGATTTTCTCTTAAATCTCATACGTCGATCACGTCGATCGCGTGCACGCGCTCCATTTCGACTCTTTCGAACGATGACATAACGGACCTAAAAATCGTTTACAAGGACACGAGTAGTTTTTCGTCGTACCGTGAAAAAGTACTTCATTGATTTTATTACGGACGGGGGGGAGAGAGTAGGAAAAGAGTCGGTCGACTGTAGCGTTTGAAAATTCGATCTTCATCTCTGCGCTCTGTGTTCGAATGTTTTCGCTTTCGTCCGGCGATGCTCGCGTCAGCGCGACTCGCGCTTAACGAAGCTCGGTTTATTTATATAGATCGCGAATTTATCGCGCTCTCCCGTAATTCTCGCGTTCGAAATATTGTGATCAAGAAATTTTTTTTCATTCTTTATTTAAATGTTAACTACATCCGAGAGTTTGGGTTGAATAAACGTCCATTAAATGAAAATTTACTGCAGCGAGAAAAAGAGTATTGTAATGTAGAACAAAGGGAAAATTCATTTTTACTAAGCTCTCGAGGCTCTCTCTCTCTCGGAGAGCCTCGCCTGCTGATAAGCCAAGGGCCGAGCGGGCGGGCGGGCGGGTGGGCGCGCGCCTTGCCCTTTGAAATATGCACAAGACGCCGCTTAATTGCAGCGCCACTCGGTTGCGCAATCGCGAGTGACTTGTAATTACAGCGAAACGATCTTACCGGTAGCAGGGTACGACGACCTCGACGAGTCACGTTGTGCTCGCGATACAGGATGCATGAGGCGGGCAACGTGAGTGAACCGGCGGCGAAGACGTAGCCGCTCAGGATGACGATGATCCTCGAGGGTCCGCGCGCCAGATGGATCATGGGTAACCTAACCAGGAAGCACCAGGCGCCGGTGGACAGCAACGTGCCCGCCATGGTAAACAGCAACGTGCCGGAGAAGAAGAGATAGAAGCTCGTGCAAGACGCGTTCTCCTGGTCCTGCGGGAAAAAAAATCTGGGAAATATACTGGGTGTTCGGCGTATTTTCTTTTTATCTCTCTTCGTCAAGATTTTCGCGAGACATCTTTCTCTTCCGAATGATATACCGCAGATTTTGGAAATGTGTAATGGGGACGTGTGATCGGACAGAAGATTATTTTTGGTTAAAAATTGAAACGAGTGAACACTGGAAATAATAGAATTTCTTGTATATTTGTTAAACTTTGCGTGAAATATTTTTATGCAAAAAAGTATTGTCAAACGTTATTGAATTTATTACCATATTTGATGCGGTTTTACATACAAAATGCAAGTTTAAATATCCGAGAGCGTAACTTTCGAGGATACTTTGAATTATGTTAATAGAAACTCTTCTCGCTCGTAATCTCGCTCGGATAACACATACATTAGGTATTTCTGAGACACCCAATATGCTATCACGTATGATACGTCTAAGAAATACCGTATAGGCGCCAAGTGCGAAGTTTCTTAGGCGCCATTCCGATATGATATCATGTAAATTCAGCGTTATACAAGGAATATTGGAAGCGATGTTTCAACCCTTTTAAGGAGGAGAGCGATTTTGCATGTTCGACGTATTGTTCCTGTTATCTTAGTAGGTCGCAAATTGTCTTTCTTTTCCCGAACGCGCAAACCCACACGTCGCGCTTTTGGATATGCGCTCAAACAAAAACACATTTCCTAGCGCTTTTTGTTTTTATGAAAAATTAAATTATAATTTAATTTTGAGAAAGTTTGCGGTGTGCGCCGCAGATGTGCGCGTTTTGTGAGAGAATTATTATTAAAAATTCCAAATTCGCGCGCTATTTTTGTAAAAGTAATTTTGTAGAAAGGGACACGGAGAGAGTTTTATTTAATCTTAATTAACGGTGTAGCTACTGATTATACGACACAAATGTAAATGACAAAATGTCAAGGTTTTCACTTTTTCATTTGGATTTAGTTAATGGAGCGGCGCGTTACACTTGGAATATTTCCGAGAGTAACACGGATTTAACGTGACGACGGAACCAAACTGGCTGATACGGCGCATATAGATATGACGATCGATTTTCCGCCCGGCGCGAAGAAAAGTTCCGGCAAATTTTCATTTCGTCGAAAAGTTTTCGCGGCCCATTGAAACTTTAAGAAGCTTTCGCGCGCGCGCGCGCGCACGAGGGCAGCGCGACGATTCCTCAACGATGTATGTTAATTTATGTGCGAACTGCATTAGGTCGGTAATGTATTCAGTATTCACTTCTCGAGTGGCTCCGGATTATGCTCCGATCTCTCTATTTCCGACGATCTCTCTCCCGCGACGCGCTTATTCTCTTCCTCCTCGCGATATAGGATAACCCGAGAGATTACTGCAATCGGGAAAAATGCCACTTTTCGAAATTACCTACAGTGTGTGTGTGTTTCGAAAACTCGATCCGGTGCGCTCTCAATAATTCAAGGGAACGGCGCGCGTTTGATCTTAGTAAAGTACGCCGCGCGTTCCGGCTATATCTGCCTCAAGTTTTAATTGCCGCGAGCGTTATCGCAGCCCACGTACCTACAACGAAAGCAACGCGATGAAAAAAAACAAGAAAAAAAAAAAAGTAAAACCAGCAAGAATTTTCGATCGATAGCTTGTCTTTCGTTCGAGAAAGCGCCATTTGTGAGCGCATCGGAGTGATCGACGCAACGAAATCCACTAACTATAGGGAACAAGAAACAATTGCGCCTGGTCAATAAAAACAATATCAAGTCGTTGGTGTTACACTTTCTTGTATATAAAAAACAATATATGCAATATATCAGATATTTTATATCTGAAAACTAGCATTTATGTTCTTTTAAACGACGCGGAGCACAAAGCAACAACTTTTTATTTCGTAATTTTTCATTTCAGTCTCGCACGCGCGCGCGCGAAGACAGTTTTGCGTTTCCGACTCGGCGAGCTCGCAGTAGTTCGAGAGACGTTAAAGCGACGTTAAAGTCCGATTATGACGGGGACCGTCTGAAGTGAACGTCTTAAGAAAATCGCGAAAATAATTAAGAGAACGTCGGTAAGTTTGCATGATTCAAAACGCGCATCTATATATTCTCATCTTGCGCGATCTCTTCGAGCGTTCACTTCTTCAAGAACGAAGAGAGCTTCGCGTTCACTTAGTTAAAGCCCTTTCTTCTCGAATGAATCGCCCATTGTTCAGACGAGAAGCTTGTGCGCAGTCTGCGCGCGCGCGCGCGCGAATAGATTCGTTCGCGAAATTAAATCGGCCATGACGAAGAATGGTCACGACCGATCTTAGGGTTACGCGTTAGACGAACGAGACGAAATTCGTCGCAGGAAGAAACAAAACACACACCCGGTCGGTTGCCACTTCGCAAGTTGCTCTCGGTTGAGCGAGATTTGATGAAAGAAAAGCAACGAACGTTGGGAAACGTTTCTCCAGAGAAACGTGTATAGCAAGAGAAGAGAAAACGCGGGTTCTTGTTGTTAGCTCTCTGTCTCTCTCTCCCGGTATCTTCACTTCTCTCTGAGTTGAGAAACAAGTGGATCGTAAGGATTGCGCTTCGGTTAACGCCTGAGATCCAGCCGATGGTTACGATGCGATGATACGGATATAAAAAACATCCAGCGCACGCGCTTACAAGCGCGGCTTTTACACTCGTCTTCTCCCACGTTCTTTAAAATCGTTTCTTAAACCTAGGAAGTTGCGAGAGAGCGCGCGCGAGAGAGAGAGAGAGAGAGAGAGAAATCCATATCGAGGCACGGATCGTAAAGCAGGTCTTCCGACAGACCGCGCGCGTGGTAACTCGACGTTCCGCCGGATATAAGACAGATAATATCGATTCATGGGAGAGCTATACACGCGCGGAGGGAAGGAGGCGCGCGTCCAATTATCGGCAAGGCTTTTCGGCTCGAGCGGCTGCAGTCTATGTTTCGGATATCGATCCCCGTTCCTGGGATATCACTTGGGATTGGCGCGGTGATTCGGTAGGACGACTCTCTGTCTCTCCCGCCTCGTCATATAACGCAGAAACCGGGGTCTAAGCTATGTTACGTCGTTTATGGGCATTTGACATTGATTCTGATTTCGCGGCCGGGATTAGATTAAGTCGATGCGAGAGCGCGCGCGAGAGAGAAACGGGATAATCTTTCGAAATCTGAAGAGAGACTCTCTGGCGTATTGATGCCATATACGTACCAACCGCGCTCTACCGCGCTCTGTACATCGACCTCATCAAATATTTGCCAGGTGCAAAGTACGAAGTTTACGCTTTACCTGTTACAGCATACGCGCGCGCGCCGCGCTTTCATGCGCTTCCGCGCGCGAGCGCGTTTGCAACAACGGCGCAAACGTTTCGCTAATGTATTCGGTCTTGATATTTTTGTTGCCGAACAAAGAGCTACGGTACTTCCGTGCCGTAGCTCTTTGTTCCGTTGAAAAACAGTTCGCGATTTATTTGGCGACAAGTTTTGCGTTTGTTTTGTTGTTGCACATTTTTGATTTTTTTTTTTTTTTGTAGGAATTTATGATCGGGAGATTTAAAAGAAAAAAATATTAGAGATTAAAAGAGCTGTTGTCGCACAATTAAATTTGACGTTAAATTTCCAAACGTATTTCTCTTACAGCGAGTAGTCGGTCATAAATATTTGGAGATCGCGAGATTGATTTTCATAGCCCGTTTCTCTCAGACGACGCGACCTTCCTAAAACCCGTTTTACCCATATATATAATAACCCGATAACTAGAATATCTAATGTAATACACATCTCTTGTTCGATGTATTCGCATCGCAGAGATTCCCTCGAGTATTCTCGAGCGCTTCGTTAATTGCTAATTATAACGTGGCGTGGAATATTAACGACGAAATCGAAGTTATACTTGGAAATGCGTACTTCTGTATCGTACGACTGTTATTACACCGTCTAAGTTAATCGCATTCAAATAAGAACGAGAAAATTGCAAGTTTTATCTTCGAACGTTTTCTCTCCGAAGGATATCGGGGAGTATTTCCCATCGCAACCTAATAATTAAGCGTTTTCCTCGATTAAGAGCTCGATTAACAGGCATTTCCGCTCACTTTCCTGTGTACGGTAAACACTGCAATTTCCGAATACTCGGAAGCTCCGAGATATAAAGTATAGATTTGCAAAATGATTGTTGTACTCAATTAATTAAAGGATTTTCGAAATAATCGTAATTACGCGCGTGTTCTTTGATCAAATAACTTCGTTATTTCGATGAATTTCGAAGTGACGTGTCGCAATCAAAGGGCTTTTCTCGAATACCAAACTGCAGGTAGTGCACGTATTTACGTGCCACGTATATAGTGACGTTAGTTGTCACTTCTTTGGCATTTCCTTTAAGGTCTCTTGCGCGTAAATTAACGTTATTATGACGTAACCGCAAGAACTTAATGCCAAGATTCACATACACACACACACACACACACACACACACACACACACACACATCACACACTTATGTGCACCGCTTAAACTTATTTAGAATACATTAAATTAAGCTAACTTGTTAATGTTGACAAACTAATTATAAAAATAAATATTATTTAACACTGAAAAATGTAATGAAAAACGAAGGCATGTCAAGTGCAAGTTGACTTTTTCAAATTGTGGAGAAAAACTAGGTTTTACTTTACTCTTTCGTTAAATTTCTCAATTTTTATTTTCAATGCCATTCTTTGTCTGACGATAACTGAAACTAGCTCATGTTTTTTTTTTTTTTTTAACTCGTTAAGGTCCAATTATGTCCAATAATAAAATTATATTTTTGTTGCAAAGCGGTGTTGCATGCAAAAGATTGCTAACATTTTGAGAGTATATAACCTTTAGGACACCGGTACATACAACTTCATGCGGACATATGTTAACAACGCGATATACAATAGTTTTCACTTTTTTTTCGTGGTAAATAAGTATCAAAATTTTTTTTAATTAATTTAATCTCGCAACTTTAATTTCCCAATAACGCTTTTTGTCACGTTATATTCATGAAATATTATGCGAGAGTTTTAGATATCGGCTTGATCTGTTTTATAGAGTCGGAAATTTTACGCATATTTTAACGTCAGTAACCGACTTAACGTCGAACGATATTCGCGAAAACTAATACACGAAATTATCTTTCCGTCTTCTTTATAAAAAAAAAAAAGTTACGTAACGCGTCAAACAAATATACACAAGTTAGAGATAATGTTGTGACAATTTTCGACTTTATTATTATTATTATATTCGACAAATACTTTTGATAGCAAATAGAAGATTACGTCGAGAATTTTGTTGCAAATTTAAATCGCGTTAACAGAGCGTAACTTCCTTAAACACATTTCCCAGACGGCCCGTTGATATATGTTCAGACCAGGACAGTTCCCCATTTCCCGATGCGCCGCGGCGTATGCGGCCGCAAGCCAGAATGACGGGACGGGCGGGGCCGGGCGCGGGGAGGATGACGATTAACGAACGATTATTAAGGTGGACCCTTATCGCGGTAATTGCGCGGAATAAATCCAGGTTGCGGGTGAACGAACAGCTGAACCGAGCGAAGGAACGTACGTACGTACGAACGAACGAACGAACGAACGAAGGAACGAACGACGTCGACGAAAACGACGACGGCGCCGTAATTTTCTGGCTGGACGAACGCTCGGATGACGTCCTCGGTTTCTCGCATTACTCTACCTGCGCTCGGTTAGCCGACACGAACCGACACGATAATCTTTTTAACTCGTCCGAGCTGTTAATCGACGATCGGCTTCGCACCCTTCGCACACACTCACACATGCACGTGCGGAAGCCGCTGATGGTTCTCGGGAATCCGCGCTTCTGTGTTTTGACAAACCGCGCCGAGTGAGCCGTAAACGTCGCTAATGGCAAAAATACTATCCGATAGAAAAATCAGTCAGGATCGCAACCAATTACGAACTTCGTTGATATTTTAAATTGGAACCTTCTACAATTTCAGCATTTTGTGCGAGCGGCTACGTCGCTGCTTCTGTTATTTTAACGTCCTGCAAGTAAAACACTAGATTATTAGCCGTTTTATGATGAAAAAAAAAAAAAAAAAACTAGATAAAACGTTACAAATAAAATTTTAACGAAAGGGTACACAGAGGAGTTTCGTGTGAGACTATCTAAAGATTAGATATCATTATTTTTTATCCTCGGATTACTTTCTTGAGGAATATCAAATTCTCTCCTTCTCTCTCTCTCTCTCTCTCTCTCTCTCTCCCTCTCTCTCTCTCTCTACTAGCAAAGACTCTTTTTGATCTCGACATCACGTTCTATCAGTGTACCCAATATATGCAGAGAGAGACTTATCCCGACACGTATGCTGATTTAACTGGAATTCATATGAATCGATTCGTAATAAAAGGAGAGGAAGCAAAGTCACGCGCGGCCGTAAACGTTTCTCTACGAAAACGAATGTGGGAGATGAAGAGGGGGAGGGGGGGAGGAGAGAGAAGATAATAACGCCGCGCGATCATAATTACAGGTTATTACATCTCTCTATGAAGCGGATCGGCCATATTCTTTATTATCTCGTTTGCTATCAATTCTCTCCCTCTTCTCGAGACCCCTTCCGGCCCTTGTTCCGGCAAATAGAGAAGAGGGAGAGAATTGATATGCGCGTATTTTACGCGAGCGGATACGCGCGTAAAATTTTCACGTTTAAAATTCGTAAAACTGCAAAAACACTTCAACTCTCAAGTAAACCGATTCCGGCGAAATGATATTTTCGCGCTCTGATTGGTCGGGACTGGTCGTGAACGCGTGAACAACTTTATACGCTCGGGATGTCGTTAATTAACACTCATTCACCTTGTCTCTCTCTCTCTCTCTCTCGCTCTCTCTTTTTCTCTACGCGTCTATTTTTTTCACAACGCGTTTCATCCGCTTCCTGCTATCGCGCCAGCGTTAAAAATATCACGTGCGATAAATAAAATAATTACGCACTGCTTACGTAGTTCTTTTGCGCTGTCGACCGGCCGACGTTAATCGCTCGATCGATTTTACACGCACGAGGCGCAGATAGAGAGGCGCACGAAGGTAGGTAGGAAGGTAGGAAGGAAGGAAGGAAACGAGACATGGTTACCGTCATTTCCGGAACGGATGCGAGAGGGAACCCGGGTGCCGGCTCGCCGATAATTGTTGTTTCTGTTACGTCCCTATGGCCGGGCCGGCCGGACCACCACGTATACATGACATTTTATTCACCCCTCTCTCGCGTCATATAGAAAAATACGACGACGCACATGGGCGCGCGCTTGTGTATATCTACGCGGGTATCTAACGCAATTGTAACGCCGTACAACAATGAGAATAATTCAGCGCAGTCGCCCGAGCAACCGTAGTCATCCGAGATAATTACCTGTAATACACTTACACCAGCTGCAAACCTGTCATGTGACAATAATGAGCTGAGATATTAATTACACGACGGGTAGTTTGCTAATGCGCAACTAGTTACCAATCTGTCACGGGAGCTAATTAAGATTTACAGGCACTTATATAATTGCCGGCGCATCGACGTTGATATTTATTAACCTAACCCTATTCGCTAACAGAAACGTCAATTAAACGCAATTAATAATTAATTTGCGGGTTACAACGCACTCGCGCGAGCGGAATTTTCACTCGATTTTCTGGTAATTGAATGACAGGCGAAGTATAAAAATCGCTTTCCTTCGAAAATCTCAAACTTGGGATGAAATTTTTTTCTTCATCTTTAATTACGTGAATTAATCGACATTACGAGGAAAGTTCTTCCTTCAGCCAGAATCTTTTGAAAAGTCAAGTCTGCTCGCGAACGATAGCTCGATATCCGCTCGTAATCCGGCGCTCGACGAGCGCGCGACGATGAATTTTAAATTAAAGTGGATTTACGCGCGCGACATTGTGGCTTAAGTATTAATTAATTTACAATTCGGCGCGGTATTTGGAGAGACTCGACGAAAATGCAAAAAGAGGGATGATCAACTCCCTCCGGCGCGTTCACGGACGATCATTAACTGAAGCTCGCGCAACGATCCGTTCGACAATGCCGGAAACCCACGTGTAATCCCCCTAATTCGAAGCCGATTTCGCGGAATTTCGACGACCGAGCTAATGAAGCCGTGCGCATTCACGTCCGCGAGTGGAAAATAATGCCCGCCCTAACGGCGAGAAATTACATAACGCACGCGTTGCATCGCCGGAGGCAAGTCTGACGTGCCGTCGATTATTTCAACTTGCGAATGGCAGACAGGTCGGATATCCGCGAAAATTGATTTCGCGAGATAATCTCGCGCTCAATTTACAAAAGCGAGAGATAGAGACAGCTAGGGGGGCGAGTCGAGTGTCGGGTGAGAGAGTGATTAGGAGCAGCGAAGAGGAAAACAGACGATGAAAGGTTCGTTCCGACTTTATATTCGACGGCGACTTACCACCTTTGTGACGAATATAACTTCCATTTCCCACATTCGCGCCTGCAAAATTGGAATCGCTGCTAAGACGATAAGAGACTCCATTTCCGCGAAGACGCTATCGCGATCTTCGAAGGCGCTAACTTCGATGATGCGGTTAACGAGTTCGTAATAATATATTCGACGAAGCTCGCGGCGTATCATACTAGTTCCGGAAGTGATGAGACATTGAGCTCACGGTGTGGCTGCAGCGAGCGAAACTTTCTGAAGATTCACAGTTTCTTGAGAAAGAGGGAGAGAGAGAGAGAGAGAGAGAGAATGAGAGATAACTAGTTTTTCGTTTTAATTTGCGATTTGTGCTTGCAAACTTGAGCAAACGCACAATATAATGTCGACGAAAGACAATAATAAAAAACAAATGTTTCAACATATATTAACTCACATATTATCAAACTAGCAAAAATTTATTTGATTGAGCCAATGTGTTTTAGACGTGTTCGTACGAAATATATTTTTTATTTATTTAAATATATAAATTAATATACAATAATAATTTGACAATCGGATAAGCTCGCGAGAAGATGAAACAGAGTTTTTAAAGCAAATGCTAAAACATGTTTTTTTTTTATTGACGTGTTTGTTTTTTTTATTTTACGTGTGTTTTTTTATTAAATGTAAAGACCAAATGCAGATCGATCTTTATTATTTGCATCTTCGATTCGATCTTTATTTGGATCTTATTTAAACTAGTTTTTCAACTACGTCTTGCGTTTTGGCTCGCATCTGCGACCCTAAATATTTCTGTTTTCTAACAATTTGTCATTCAATGCAATTTAAATTATTTCACCTACGATTCTTGATTTGCATCACGATCAATAGACGAAATACCGAATTTATCCTCCCCAGAAGGAAATTAAAAGACCCATTGCGCGAAAATGGCATCTCGGCCGGGTGTCGGGAGCTCTCGGATATCCCGCATTTGGTGCGGAAGCAATTCGGAAATAATAAAAACCAACATGATCGTATTGTGTTAGCTGATCAGTGTAATAGCGCGAAGGGGCGCGTGTTAACGACGAATTATGTGCCAGCCTTATGAGCTCATAGACGCGCGTGCGAGAGCTAACGAGCTGTGCTCGAACGAATTCGAATAGCGGGAACGTAATTCGGCGGTCGCTAAACTGCCAAGCCGCGTGAATTTCTATAGGCGCGCGTTTTGCGTGTTACGAGAGTAAAATGAAATTAGCACTAATATGTGAATCTAATCATCTGATTACACGGCCGACTTATCCGACGGAACAAAATCGATTTGTGCACGCGGGGGCGGTCGCAAATCTCTCCTCCGCTCTCTCTCTGTCGAGCTATCGCGCCGGGACATAACGCGCCACGTCGGCATAAAGTTAACTTTACACACGTTCGCTCGCGTGAGCGCGATGAAATTTCTTCGCGCGTAAAATAGCGACGCGCGCTACCGAGGTTATCGCGGTGCGCCGTAACGTGCGTGCATAATTTTCGCGAAATAATTGACGAGCACACATATCGATCGGCCTTGCGCGTTGCGCTTCTTGGAACTTTGCAGCCCCTCCTTTTTCTCTTGCGCCGCCGACTATTCAGAGTAAAGTTCTCCCGCAATGACGTTCTCCCACAATCAAGACCTCGGAAAAGTCATCGTCACGCGCGAAGACACGTGTAATTTTTTTTCTTATTAACAGAAAAGCCGCGAGAGGAAAGAAAAATCCGCGTTCTCATATATTTTCACGCGGATTACGAAAATCAAACTCGCGACCACTCACGTAACCATATATATATATATATATATTTCTCGGCGCGAACGAGCGTGATCTGATTGGATTGGAAGTTGGATATGAAGTTTGCGAAGGTAAAAAAAAAAGGGAAAAGTGAAAAACTTTTGTGACAAGTACATGATTAATATCCCGTTTGCGCACGCTAGAACACTCGGAATCCACGAGAAAATCACGAACATGCTCGAGCACGCTGGCATGCGCGTGTTTTCTAACTGATCGCGCGATTAACGTCGCAATTATTTATCACCAGCTACGATCGACTGCCGCGGGCAGCATCACTTCGCAAAGTATCGCTCGAGAACAGTAATAAAGAAGTAGTGGAGAGAGTGGCGGAAGAGAGAGGGAGAGAGAGAGCAGGTTTGATTGTTAGAAAAAAAAGTGGCTCTCTCGCTACTCGACTTTTAATCGCTAGAACCGATTAATTATGTGTTCGAAGGTGCGCAATTAGTTTGTTACACTTGACCCGAGTCCACTTTAAATTGAAGCAGGTCAATTTCGATGTTGTACACGACGTTGAAGAACATCATCGAACACCGATCGCAAGCGAGCCAAGATGTGCTCGAAAGCGTAAAGTTGAACAATCGGGCGCATTTTATCGCGTGATATTTCGACACAGCTCGCAGTTTTGTTTATTTTCCGTTTTACAATGACAAATTAAAGAGAGAGCAGTAGATTTATCAATCGATTAATGCACTAATTCGTCACGCATAAATAGCCGTTGTTGAACAAATAAATGCGGAAATGAAGTAAATTGTCGATATTTCATTATAAGACAAATTTGTTTTGATGAAAACGCGCGCGCCATATGCCGACTGCTTGTTTGTTTTATGCTGGCAGCTGCGATTTTGACGTCAAACGAATGAAATATTTGTTTGTCTATAAAAGAGAAAATGATGAAACCGAGGAGAGAGACTATATATCGATTTTTAAAATTTATTTAAAAAGTTCAATATTCGGAATTACCCGTATGATATTTTAATTATTATGTGCATATTTAAGATTAAAATGTTTGATTTTACCAATTACGCGATGTTCTTCCGCATGCGATTAAGAGTTAATCAGAAAATTTATTTATTATTAATGAATTTATTTTCTCTTTTTCACTTTTTTTTTTTTTTTTTTTTTTTTTTTTTTTTTTTTTTTTTATCAAAACGCTAAATCAATCAGGCGATGTATAAGCGCGTTGCGAATAATTATTATGCACTTACTTAATTGCGCGTCATAAATGTGACTAGAAATTTTGTGAGAGAATCTAACGTGCGATAACACGACACGAAAAACTCGCTAGTGTTTTTCTTTTTATATAGATTGTAAATAATGTGAAAATTTACTTATCGGATTGCCGCTCTCATGAATCAACGAATGTTTGGATATCGGTGTGCGCAATAACTCGTGACATTTAGCGAACATATACGCACTTTCTATTTTTGTGTATCACGCGCCACGGTCTCGCAATTGTAGTACGTTTACACGTGCGCTCAGTCTTTTTTTCCGAGACAAAACACACGCTTACTTGTTTGCTTTTCGAACTTCAAATACAGCATCTCGTTGTCCGATAAAACAAACTCGTAAACGCGCGCGCGCGATGTCTTAACTCTACATCCGTGTGACACAATTGAACGATCGCTGTAAAGTACATAGATGTGCCGCGCGCTGCGAAGTGCACGGTGAGATATTAGCTGCAGTACCGTATAAATCCAGGCAGAAGTTTAACACATTATTGCACCACCCTCTCACGTTTTATCTGATTTACCGGTTTAGTGATGAAGCAATTGATCGAACATTGTCATTAATCGCGTACTAAAACGCGTAGCTACAACGTTCGCCGTTGTCCCGCATATTGATAACTCAACATTAGAACGAATAAGATAATTACAGGTTTGACAATTATGCCAATTGCGACAAATTATCGTTCACACGGATCTAATTGCGAGTCTCTAATGTACGTTAATATTGCGTTTAATACAAAAGATCGCAAAAGTTCATTTCAGAGCGTGCATTAAAACATGCTTAAAAATTATCACTTCAAACGCGAGAAGTTAATTCGTCGCAACACGAAAGTGTCCGGGTGGGGGAGAGAGGGTTTAATAAAAACGCAAATATCGATCGCGCGGATTTTTGCAACGAGAATTGTTCACGAAGTTTTCACGTAAAACGAGAGTGATACGAATATTTTTTTTTTTTTTTTTTTTTTTTTCTAACCTGATTTGCCCTGGCGATTAACTCCCTTCGTGGCCGACTCGATAGAACACGTTTTTCACCATGTCGATGTGAAATCCCGTTCGTCGAATCTGACTTTTCCACCTTGCGCGATCGATCTGTCGTGCTCGTCGTGGTAGTTTCATCTTGGTTATCGATCTTTCCCAAGTCCTCAGATCTCGAATACATCGTGGGGATGTAGAAGTTGATCAGCAGCTTTCATCCCTGATTGACATCGCTAACTGATATGCCGCAAACTTTACTCGAACGAAATCGATACGATGCTTACACACACATATTCAGGTGGCGTATATACAAGTTTCAAACAAAAAAAACAGAGGATCATACTGTAATGTTTATTCAAAACTTTCCGAATAATTCAAAACAATTATATTGACTAGCGAGAGTTTCAAAAAAAAAAAAAATTATACGCGGAAATTATATTGTTAATTGAAATCGATTTGTCAAGATTCGTTGATAATTTTAACGTTATTCCGTAAAACGAAAAACGAAGGGAATCGACCGGGTTTCAGATTTCATCCAATTATCGACTGTCGACATCAAGTCGACGTTCTCCCGACCGTGCTCTTAAGGTTTTACGTTACTGAACGAAGGTTCGTTAGGATAATCATTTGACGGCAAAATTATTTTTGATAAAATGTTCTTCTTGTGCGAGAAAAGGAGATTAATAAAAAAAAAAAATAAATAAATAAAACTTCTGATACACGTCAAAAGTTAGCGCAGCTTTTTAACTATCCCAATAATTTTTCACGTACACAATGTGTGTGTATCGTGACGCGCGCGTGTGTTTTCTTTTCTGAAAATGTATTCATTAAATCCGATATTTTTATTATCGAAATGGATGCTAGTTCGTTAATGATAGATTATCTTGCAATCATTCTGCAACACTTTAGCTCTTGTTGCGTTATTTTCCCGTTGTGATATAATAATAAAAATTAGAGCGAGAGAATTCTCCACATTATTAAACATTACGGATTATTTTTATGTTGTTCTGCGTAACGTTTTTAAAAATCCAGCAACGCGTCTGTACATTTATGTGTTTACACCTATGTGTATACGTTGTATCGATATTTTTCTCGCTCACGATGTATGTATCCACAACTAATAAGTTTAATTTCTTCCCAAGTTGATATTGTACGTTGATGTGTACGCATTCGATATTTTTCTCGCTCACGGTGTATGTATCTACAACTAATAAGTTTAATTTCTTCCCAAGTTGAGATATTGTTAATTTAATCAGCTCTTATTATATTAAGCGCAACTACACAGTATTAAAAATAGAGATGTTTTCTTCGTCTCTTTTGAAGGAAAATTATTAATTAAAAGATAATTACATAAAGGAATAATGTAATTATAAAAAAATAATTACATTATTCTTTAATTAATTAATAATTATTTTGAAGGAGAATTATTACAGCAACTGTATGGCGGTTGTAATCTGGAGGAAAGGTGTAAAAAGAAAGAAATGCAACACTATTTTATTACATACATATTTACAATTATTACATTTCCATTAATTACATTTACATGTATTTTCCGAGACGTTTTTGTACAAACACTTTGTGTTCTTTCCGGTATGGACGTGGAAAAAGTTGATAGATAAAACTATTAAATATTTGATTAAAGGCTAGAAGAGAGGTATATAGAGATGATAAAAATAAAACAGGTATTGACGATAATAAAAATTCAAAAAAAAAAAAATTTATCATGAAACAATCGGCACGGAAATTTATTTATAAAAACAGTTATGATCAACAGAGCAAAGAGACAGAGAAAAGCGGCAGACGATATTTCAACGGCTGCGTTCATTGGCATGTACTTTCATATTTGCGATAGATGAGTAGGCCAATCATAGACAGTAATCACAAAGCGCTGTATTTTCGCTGAACGCAGCCATTGTTCTCGAAGTAAATGTGTTAGAAACAAGTCTACAAATAGACTCCATCTTGTTTCTTGTCATTTTTATTTTTTTTTATTTTATTTTATTATTTTTTTTATCCTCTTTGCTCATTAATTTCCGTTTCTTCTTATTTATCTTTTCTTTTTTCTTAATATTTAGTAAAGGCAAAAAAGATGAAGTCGTTAAAACGCATAACAGCAAAATACTCATAGAAATCCGTATACAATACAATTGTAAATACAATATCATACATTTACATATATATATACAAATAACTTTTGCTATAAAAGTACGGTGTGTAGCACCGTTGCATTGTTTCAAGTCGAAGTATGTTTAATCGTAGATATATATATATATATCTGTAGCTTGATGAGATTTCGGATTTTTTTATAACAATGTCAAAAACTTTGCTAAAAGTTGCGAAATCTTTTTTTTTTCTTTTTTTTTTCTTTTGAAGGGAAGGAGGGAGGTTTTGATTTCTTGAAAGATGTAAGTAAAAATAATTTGTGTTTTAGTAGGATGTTTAGACTACAACTCCGTTATTATTCTTCGGCCGGTATCCTCACGGATCTCTTATTTCCTGAAAGTAAGTTTATATAAATCAGTAATTTTATACTCTCTCAAATGTCTTAATAAGAAAGAGTAGTCGAAGGTATCGCAGCGAATAACAATCTATTTACACGTTACCGCACCGCGAGAAAAAAAAACTGTATTCTCGTAAAAAGTTTTCTCACTTATGATTACATGTAACATCCTCTTTTAAAATGGCACTAAGAGAATTAATTCTCTTGTCTTAAGAGACGAATCCTCAGCTGAGTATCACATATTCTTAATAAGAAAGTCGGTTATTTTTACAGTTTGTCAGTGACTGAAGAATATATTCTTGTTTTTTGAAGAAGATATTCTACAAGCACTGACGCAAAAAAAGAGGAAAATATTCTCGTCCATTAAGAATATCTACTAACACAGTGACAGCCGGTGAAACAAATTAACGAAATTTCGTCGAAACTAATTTTTTACATTAGTGTGGCTCTTATTTTTGACTTTAGAATTGTTTCGCGGCGTCCTCCAGAATGATTTCAATTGCTAAACAACTAATCTGTGAAAAATGACGATCGGATAAAAAGAAAAGGAGCTCCAGGGCCCTTAAACATTAAAAAAATTATTTAAATGCATAAGGAATCGATTTTATTTGATTATTTTTTGTTTTGTTTAATGTTTCTTGATCAGAATCAGTAAGTTGGAAGATAATCAAATAAAATCGATTTAGTTTTTTAATGTTTAAAGGGCTCAGAGGTTCCTTTTCTTCTTATCCGGACTGAACTTTTTCACAGATTATTTTTTTAGCAAAAACAAATCATTCTCGAAGGTGCCGCGAAAAAAATTTTCTCTAGGAGTAAATAAGCGCCACTCTATTCTACACATATTATCTTTCTACACATATTCCGCAACGCCGGCTGTCAGTGTTAAGACAGCTTATATAAAGTATACGCGTCTCTTAATTTGAGAGAATACAATTTTTCGGTGCGTAAGTTATATCCAAAATACTTTCAATTGAAGACTTACTTATATTGTTTCTATCTCGCGCTTATTTTCTTTCTTTAAATATCGCAAAATATGTTTTTATAAAGTAGTATAGTAATAATAGTTAGAGGATGTATATGATCGCGTAAATATTTATCTATAAGAGAAATAAGAAGAGACCCTTTGCGCGGTACTTAAAATCTATATGTAGAGATACATATCAAATAATCATAAACTTCGCCACTTATTAGTAAATTTTTTCGTCCATCTAGAAAGATATTAATTACGTTGTCTCTTAAATACTTGGTACAGCCATAGAGTGGATTTTATGACGTCGGAAACGAGAAATTCTATATAAAGTTTTGTCATGTAATTTACATCGAGTTTGACCTGATTTTTGTAAGTTTGTATAAAAACTTTGAAACAAAATGAGAGACACAGAATGGAACTAATGTATTTTGTCAGTATTTCGTTATCTTTGAAAATTCTGACGTAATAGCAAAATTCTGAAGTCAAATTTCGAATTGAGCGAGTGAGTTGCGTTGAAAAATCAGAATGCATATTTTCTTAAACAAAAATATTTTTCTTCTCCTGTAAAGTAAAAAAAAAAAATAATTGTGTGACATACCAGTGTTACCATAAAACAAAGCTCGATGAAATAGAATAGTGCCATTTTCACTGTGGATGGTAAATTTTGTACTTAATGAAAGAAATGAAATGTCTGAAAGTTCGATTGCCGTATCTATATTTTTCCTCTTTCTTTTTTTTCATGTCCTATAGTCCGATATAGTTTTCCCGTCTCTTCGTGTTTCGTCATTTGTTCGTTATCACTATGTGTTGTTATATAGGTCATCTACGATACCTATAATTTGAGGTGAAAAACGTTGGTTTAATTATAAATTTAGACGCAGTTAATGACAAATTGTCAGCCGACAAGCCGGACTCGTCCTTGTTGAACGACGAAGATCTCCGCTTATGTCGCCATAATTTGTGCAATATCAATGAAGTTTTAGTGTGATACGCGCGTCGGATTAATGCCCGAGCGGGGGATACCCACGGGCACAAAAAACATTTCAACATTCCTCGCCGCATCACTTCTTTCTCATTTTGTCGATGATTTTTATCATATTCATACTTAATTTGTTTCTTACCATATTTTGTGTTTACAGTTTCTGTTTTTTCTTCGTTAGGTCGATAACCTAGCGCTGGTATCATTCGTATATTATCGGACATCGACCCATCTTGATGCCACAGGACGTGAGTGGGTATATTAGGTTTTCGCTTTCTCTTCCTGTTCTTCTTCGGTTGCTCCATGTTTTCTTTCTCCTCCTGATTGCTGTGTCTTGAAGAATTCGGCAATGGTTCCCGATTGTTCTGTCCAATGCGTAACATCTCTCTCTGGTTTCGATTCTGAATCATCTGTATGATACTTGCGATCCTGGTCAAATTTTTTTTTTTTTTTTTTTTTTTTTTTTTTTTTTTTACTTCTATAATCCTCTTATCGTTATTCGAAAACTCTCTGTTTTTAAATCATCGTCCGTCATACAGTTCTTGAAATCGCAGTTGCGACACGCGCCACGATTTATAGCTGCGTTTTTTCTCGCGGTTACCAGTGTTTCGCACGACGTCGTCATATCGTTGTCGTCATCGTCGTTACCGTTGGTATCGCTCATGCGACGGTACAATCGCTTCTCCTCCTCCGTTGGATATGCCATGGTTGCTGCAGTTGCAGGGGATTTTACCATCTCGTGGCTGCAACCACCGCGGCACTGTTCCATAAGTTACGTTCGCGTCATTTTTTTTTCTTTTACCAGCGTTCGTCGTAGCACGACGTGAGAAAGATTAAAAAACAAAAAAAAAAACGATCTAACTGTTTAACTACACGAAGAAGATATACTGCGGTGCATTAATGTTCTATTCCGTAGAGAAAATCGCGCGAGCTTTTCTTCTTTCTGATAACGCGTGTGTGTTATATCTTTACCAAAGGTCATCAATACACCGCAGTATTGATACACATTCAGCAGGGCCTTTATTCTGTGTATCTACTCGCAACGCGTGTCATCGCGCATCTGTTATTTCAGAGTGAGACTGTCGTTATCTATAGTTAAGGTAAAGAAACGCGTGTAAGAAAATTCATCGTTCAGAATAAAGGCTCGCGTGTGTTTGTTTATTAACGCGATCAGTACGGATCAGCGTTAAACATATGTAATCTACGGAAACACCGAAAGCAAACGAAGCGTGCACTTTTTTTTTTTTTTTTTTTTTTTTTTGTTTTTTTAACAAAAAATAATCCAAAAATTGACGCGAGAACGTAACAAAACATAGGAGGAGGAGTGGACAGTGACGCGCGAAATGACGAATCGCTGAACGCATCATCGACGGGTTACGATCTCGACATGCTGATCCCGCATTGTGAAAGTGACCGTGACAAGAAAATCTGCGATATCATCAAACTTCATAAATCGTTCGTATAATAACGGGAGACTGATCGTCGGTGATGTTGACGGAAAACTAATACGAATCTGGTAACCCGTCAGTGAGCGCATTAATCGGTTGAGCAAAAAAAAAAAAACAAATACGAAAGAATTCGAGACTTAATGCTGCGTGCCACTGATTATGCGTTTAACCGAAAAGAATAAGAAACAGGATGCGAAAATTAATTAAATAACTGAACAAAAGATATTTGTGTGTGTGTGTGCGTGTGTGTATATATGTACATAATATACACACACACAGTCTTACATGCAGCAATAATAATATATACAATATATTATTATATGACAATATATTATATGACACTTACTCGAGCATGGTTGATGCCGGAATCACAGGTGTTATGGGCTGCGTTGGAGCTGGAAACACTGGTGGCCCGGGTGGCGGCCGTCCTCCCACTGTACTGTATATTCAATAATAATGACTAATAAGTAATTACGTATAAATTATTGCACAAACTGTTTTATCTGTTATTATGTTACTTATACGAAGCACACATCGTTATCTATCATTGATTAATTTATCGATTATAGCATATCGAACAACTTAAAGCGTTCTTGTTCGTAATTTTGTTATTTACAATTTATTTACAGTAACAATAATAATATCAATTTAATTTGATGTTGATATATACACAAATTAACAAACTAAATCGAAAAATAGGAGTACTTTCAGAGTTGCTGGATGCGAGAAATTCTGGTTCGACTTTTGGCCAAAATGTCTTTTTTGCAATGAATTTTTTAAATTTAATTGGAGAATTAAATGAATAATTTACATGTGATGCAAAGTAGCATCTTGTTAATAAATTACATTTCGCACGTACGTCCCAGCGTATGGCTCTCGAATCTTCTATTTCTTGATTTAATTTATATTTAATAGCATCGTATATTTTCGTACATCATTATACAAATTAATACTTATGCACAGATGAGGATTGAAATAAGATCCTTACTGTAGGGGTTGTTGATGACGAACATTAGTCGGAGGTGCCGACTGTGAAGTCAAAGTTGAGGAGGTGCTTGTGTTCGTGACGCGTTGCTGATGTACTTGCAACAAATGCATCTGGAATTGTGCAGTATCTTCCGTAATGAATGAACATTTAGAACACAGTCTTCTATTGTGCACCTTTAACACGTGCGTAGCGCGTCGCTCAGCGCGAGCTGCCTTGTATGTGCATAAAGGGCACTCGAAGGGTTTAGTGTGCGTTTGCATGTGCCTTTTCAGGCACCAATTGTCAGCACCGCTCCAAGGACAATATATGCAGGTGAACCTTAAAATTTATAAATCAACACGAATCTGTAATGATTATCTTTGACACCTATTATCTATGTAGCAGAGAAAACCGAAAGAAATACAGCGACAAACGAGATTAATCGCGACAAAATAAAAAAGCAGATTTAACAATTCGAATTTAGTTAATTAATAAGTTGTATGTAATAATTATCTCAATTAGAAGGGATTTATCTTACCTACGATCCTGCGTGCTCTTGGAACTACCCTTGAAATGACTTTTGCTGTTACAGCCGCTGTTCGGCACTCGTCTGACAGTGTTGTTGCAATTATTAGCGGTGGCCTGCATGATGTCCGGAGCAGGCATGGCGGGCGCTTGGTACATGCTCATAGCTCCCGTGCCAGAGCTCGATGCCACAGCGTTCGGTTGTAGTTGATATCCTTTGTTCGCGGAAAAATCAGGTTGATAATTGATATGCGGTTGTTGCTGGCCGCTCGCGTTGCCAACTGACGCTTGTTGAGTCTGGCTCGAGTCCTGATCCTTTCCTCGCACTCGTATCTTCGACGGATCGTACAGCTGCTCTTTGTGCATTCTTTCGTGATGCTTCTTCACGTGATCGGCACGGTTGAACGGTTTCTTGCAAACCTCGCACTGGAAAGGCTTGTCGTCTTTATGAATGCTCTCGTGTCTCGTAAATAGATCACGTCTGTCCGTTCCGTAATTGCAGTGATCACATTTGTATCTTTTGCCGGCATTGTTAAGTGGCTGCATGACAGAACTGGCAGTGGTTGCGTTCTGCAACAATTGCAAATAATTTTTATGTGCAAGCTTATAAATTTTAAATATGTATATTAGGATGTTTCTTATTTTCAGCTTTTGAATTTTTTTCTCGGCATCCTCTAGAACGATTCCAATTGCTAAAACAATAATCTGTGAAAAAGTTCAGCTCGATCGGATAAAGAGAAAAGGAGTCCCTTTAAACGTTAACAAAAGCATTTAAATTGCATAATTGTTTTTAATGTTTAAGGGCCGAGGAAATCGTTTTTTTCTTATCGGGGGTTAAACTTTTTCACAGATTATTTTTTTTAGCAAGTGGAACCATTCTGGAGAGTGTCGCGAAAAAAATTAAAAAAAAAAAAAACATTTTTATTAAAAGTAAATAAGAATCTAATGTAAATAAAGAGAAATATTCTATCGATTAAAAAAACGATCGATTCACTAACCGGTTGCAAATGTTGCGGCGCAGAGGTAGATGGTAGTTCTTGCAAAAGAAAATTCGAAGTAGCTGGAGATAAAGATGTTGGCAAGGTTTGAGTTTCCTGAGTTCTTCGTGACGGGATTTTCGGCCCTTCGCGCTCGGCCTTATCTCGCAGTTTCTCTAAGTACAAAATGATTTCCTCTCTTATCAAATCCGTCTGCGGGTCCTTATAGCTGACCCTTGAATGTCTGTTCCTACAGTCCGTCATAATACGAGACGAATGGTTTTCCACAAAGTGATCGGCGAATTCTCGAAGCATGACGTTCTGGATCTCCCCTGTTGATAAACTGTCTGTTTAATTTCGGACGACGGCAGAACAATTTACGTATACAAATTAAATGTGCGTATATGTGCGGTGCAAAGAAATAAGAACAGCTGTACGATCCTACTTAACGAGAAAAACAAACTTAAAAAATATATAGATAAAGAAGATGCAAACAAAAAAATGTGAAAACCAAACGTATAAATTAAAAAATGAAGTCTTGTTAAATAAATCCCTGCATAATCGAGAATATCACAATTCTATGCAGCCGCTTGACGTGTCATTAAAAAACGTAGGATCGTCAATTAGCAAGAAAACTTTCCTCATTATTTACCCTACGTATGCGCGTATGTGTGCTAATCAATTTATTTTTATCTTGCATCACTTAAACTTTTTACATAGCTGAATAGAAAATTATTCAGCTGTGCTCTAATTGTAAGTACTCTATTGATCTAGACCTTTAAGCTTATCTGAAGGCTTAATAGAGGCGTTCAAAAACTCAGAGAGAGTAATCTCATAGGCTGCCTGCGCGCAATAACACATGAATATCCGCTTATCTCTCGACTAGCGTGTGTGTTTTTATGAAGCATTTGCTAAGCGAAAAAACGAAGCAACCGAAAGAATTTTAGCTGTGTATGTAGTTGTGTGTATGTATGTAGTACAGAGTAAAGCTCGATACCGCCGAGTTGTTTTCTTACACTTTATGACATCGTAAACAAAATAACTTGGGAAAAAAGCATTTTAGAAAAAAAAGCACGCGATGGTGTTAAATGTGTGTGGCGGCTTATTTACATTTTTTTTTTTTTTTTTATATTAGCTAAAAATGTTACACATAACAATAAATCTACGAGTGTAAAGCTTTTATGTATATAGTACATTTACCGCATTCCTCACATCGCCAGGCGGCTTTTCCGGGGTGATAAGCAGCGATTCGACTATCAGTTCCTTTGAACGTTTCTTCCTCAAAAATCCAGTTGCCGTCATCGCAACTATCTGTTCCGTTTCCAGTATTGTCATCGTTTTTATACGAAACGGATGCTTCAAATTCATTCTGAACACTCGACGCTATGTTAACAAAATCGCGATAAATTATAAAAAGAATTTTTTTTATCGAAGATTTTTAAATCGTATTGTTTTATTTATTATCAATATTTTGTATTGCTTTGTTACTTTTTTTTATACAATAAATAAATTTTTTTATTTTTTGTTTAACTAGGACACATTTTAATGCATTGTAATTTAAATAGAATCGCATTAAATTAAATAGATTGCATTTTAATTTAAATAAGATTTTCTTATAATAATTATATTTTTAACAATAAATTTTACATTCATATAGTATCACACAAGCAAAAATTTATTTGAATGTGTTAGATATTCATGCAAAATATATTTTTTATTTATCTAAATGTGTAAATTACTACACATAATAATAATTCGAACTGAATTCAGTTCGAAAATTCATTTTAGATGATTCTCATTATATTTTGCATCTCATTATACTTTTATTTTTGCATTAATTTTCTAAAATTTTAAAACTTACTTCGATGATCGGGTGTATCTTCGCCATAAAGCTTTCGCGTTATTTCTTTGAACATATCTTCGTAATCCATTCTGCCGATTGATGCGTTTCCCTCCATTTTAAAGGCTCGTAAGGGATGGTTCAATGTTACAACAACAGGAGGTCTCCTTTATTCCTCCTAGATAGAATAAGCCGGTCTACCTGCTTTCTTTCAATTCTGAATTTCAAAGAAAATTCTTCTGCCTGTAACATATTTTATGACTTCAAGGGAGATAATGATATACCTAACAGTACACTAGTTTGAGAGTGCAATATTGTAATACGCGTGTGTAATTTTATTAAATTATAAATTAAATTTCTAACGTCGTATATAACAAATATAAATCAATAAAAACCGTATATTTTGTCAATACACACGTGAAATCAAATAAATATCTTCAGATTTCAAATTAATTTTCCCAATTTCAATCTTGATTTTCGATAATGTTTATCTAAAAAATTGGATAACATTTTTTTAACCGTTCCGTTCTTTGTTTTTACGTTTTTCCGTGTGTTTACCATAAATAGAAAATAAATATACGTTCAAACTCTCGGGGGCGTAAAATGCAACCATGTGGAGCAAATATGGCAGAGGAAGAAGAGAACGTGTAGTACAAAACTTTATAACGAACACGCTAACGACTTCTCTGCTGTGGAACGCTGCTGCTATGAGATTAGATTCGGAATAATGAGTCACATGTATAAAAGTGATTTACATATTAATTCAAACTGTATGTTTTACGTACAGTTGTCTTTCTTCGATTGTAAAGATTAATGAAGATTTATGCAAAAATTTAAAAAGCTTTAAAATGCGTAAGAAATTACTAAAAAATTACTAAATATTTATGAGAAAGAGAGAGAAAATTTCGTGTAAATATATATATATATATTATCGAAATAAATGAAAGTATATTTGAGCACAGATATTAAGCTTCAAAAATAAAGCATCTAACGATGCTTGATATGATAATAAGTAACTCTAGATCCCGCAACTAGAGAGAGAGAGAGAAAGTGTGTGTAAAAAGACATTAATTTCTTCGTATTAGATACTTTTTTATGTTCTTTCGGAATAGCTGTTGTTTTAAAGATAATGATTATAAAAGCAATATTAACGGTACGTGCAAAATAACGATTGCTTTGATATGAAAAAAAAAAAACTGCTATGTTTTCACTACGAGCGTTCGGTACAGATGGTGACAGCATCCAAAATGAGGAAGGTATGAGCCGTATTGATCGCGCTATTGCTTGAGTGAGACTAGGAGGGAGAAACGAGCAACCCTGCAGGAAAGTTGGCCGCTTGTATGCGTGCATACACCGACATTTTGTGTATACGGACACGGAGGGGTATAACAAGTACGTTCGGTACGTTGGAGGGGTGAAGAATAAATCAATATTCCCCTTCGTCGCCGATAGAGGGCACGTCCCCCAGAAGCGACAGATGGTGGAACGTAGAGGGTGTCTACAGACTACGTTGTGAAACTTCACCGTTTCTGCTCACCGATTGAGAACCCCTGTGTCATACCACAAAGCAGTCGCGTCCGGAGGGGTAAAGAGGGGAAAGGGAGAGATGATACGAAGCGGCAACTCGACGGTCGGCCGAAATAAAGGAGACACAATCCTGACTGAAAAAGAGGGAAGGAGATAGATAAAGAAAGGAGAGTGACAAAGAGTGAGGATGAAAGAGAGAGAGAGAGAGAGAGAGAGAGAGAGAGGAAGGAAGAGAAAAAGAGAGAGCGAAGAAGAGAGAAATAAGATGCGCGCGCAGTGCGCCATTCAAATTCATCTGGAAATTTATTCCCGACAAGACCAAGGACACATATCGAGCACTTCCCCTAACGTACTCGCAATCGTATTAATGTGCTCGCGCGATCCAGACTCGAAAATCCCTTCTTTCCTCATCGCGCTCTATCTCTCTTTTTCTCTCTCTCTCTCTCTCTCTCTCTCTCTCGTCTTTGCCCGTCTGACGATGAAGCACGCAGAAGCGTTGTGGTCGCAGCGTCGTTGTTGCAGCATCTCCGTGGCGTACGCGCGCACACGTAATGAAAAAGGCGAAGGCCGGCCTGTCGACCACGCACACCCGCGGCATAATCATCCGCGCTCTCAGCATGATATCGCGCGCTGCACCGCGACGACCGCCCTTGTGCACACGCGCGCTCTCGGAACAGAACACACGCTGACTTTCTCTTTCTCTCTCTTTCGTTCGCTTTATATATATATATATATATGTATCTCTCTCTCTCTCTCTCTCTCTCTTTCTTTCGCTTCGCGGCGCCGCTATCCATCGAACACCGACGAGCACACGGGCATAGAGACTTCGCACATACAACCCGCGCGTCTCGAATAGGTATATACGCGGCCTATTCGCGATATACACAATACACGGCGGCAGTGGCCTCTCTTCTCCTCGCTCTCGTTCGCCGTCATTCGGAATCGCTCTCGCATTCGGTTCTCACTCCGCCCGCACTACTTCGTCTCTCTTCTCTCCCACTTTGCACTTTCTCCCGATCGTTCGTTCTCGGCGCGCAATTTAGCGGAAGAATAACGATAGATACATCGCGAGGAGAGGAAACGTATCCGGCAAAGACACTGGATCGGAAGTGATATCACGGATAACGGTCGAGTACGACATCGGACACAAGACGGCGAATACCTACTTGAACACGGCTCACCACACTGCGCAATGATAGCACGGACACATGAACAGCAGAAGTGTATATTTTTGACTACTCACCTCTCGGACAAGATGTAGTGAAAAGAAATTCGGTTGTCGTAAACTGTGCTGGTTGGGTCCGTTGCTGGTTGTTTCCTCCTCGGCTGTCGGGTTGGGAGTGGGTGGGCAGGCGGGGTGGCAGGCGGACAGAAGTGGGTGGCTCAGGCAGCAAGCGGGTTGGGGTGGGCATGTGGGTGGTGGAAGTGGGGTGAGAGAACCCAATACCACCCTCCACCCATTCAATCCTCCAGTATTAGGGGGGGTAGAAGAGCCTGTTCTAACTCCTCTTCCCTACCCTCCCACCATCAGACAACCTATCACACATCGGTGACGATAGAAACACCGTTCTAAACAGGCACGGATACACACACACATATATATACGTGCGCGCGCACACAAACGCAACACCCACACAACTTGAAATAAGAGAAGTTCTTCCCGCCCATCTTACGACCTATGTCACGTGTTTGACTTATCAACCATAGCAGCAAACTACAGCTCCGAAAGCAAGCATGACAAAATGAGACAAAATTATTACGCTAAAAGTAACAAAGGTGTAATATTAAAAAATAATTAAAAGGTCATAAACACGCGAACACACACTCGTACGAGCGAAGCTTCTTCGTGTGCGTGCGTCTGTTCTTCCACATGTTCGCGGCTTAGTCAGTCAGTACAGCAGCGAACTATGTTTACTACTGTAGAAGCGAATCACAGTAAAGGAAAATTTTATATTAAAAACAACACATGTTTAAAGTTAAATTTGAAAAGTAATTTACAAAATTTTTCTAACGCATACGAAATGAAACACGTAAAAAGTACGAAAATTCCGAGAGATGCCTGGGAAAACCAGTTGGAACATGCGATTTCCTGCATAACTTAACGCCTTTGTATTTTCTTATACCTGGTTTTCTTTGAAACCCGTAACTTTCTCTTTTTTTTTCTGAACCTAGGCTCTTGTTACCCCACCAACTCTATAGACCACAAAAGGGACACGGACCGAGGTCGTAAATTTTTGACCGTTATCATCGGAAACAATGCAGAAAGACAGGAAGTCCCTTTTCTAACCATCTAGGTTTCCTGCAGTTTTTAGCCTTCTTTAAATCCTGAAAAAAAAAGGCCAGGCATCAGGTTTTCAACAAAAGACGAAGTCGAAAAGTAAAACTTTGCCGAATTCTTTGGCAAAACTAAAATCTAGAAGTTTTCAGTAGTAACTCTAGTTCTCTCTTTCATTTCAAAATATTTTGTGTATGAAAAAGCAATATTATTTAAAAATATTACGTATAAAAATTTATTTTTTTTAAATCATATTCTTTAATCGAAATTGACACGTTGAACGAGAGCACAACGTGCGCTTCTAAAAACAGAAATAATTTCATCACATACTTTGTTGCTTAGAAAGAAACTGCGAGTATCTGAGACAGAATGTTCAACGCTGCGTAGCTGAAAAATGTTTACACGCACGAGGCAAATATTTGTCACTATCAGAGACTGGCTTCCGATAAGCAGGCATTCGATCGAACCGACTGTTCTGAGTTCTGGTCGGCATTCCCGGCGGGTTCTCTGCCGAGCACGAGATGTGCTGTATCCCCGGCGCTCCGGGGCAACCTTCATTTAAATTCCGCGCGGCGTTACCATGTGTAACGTTCCGTGACGCGGATTCGAAATTAACTTTCAGCGGCCTGTCGCTTCGTTATCGTCCGACCGGAGGCCGCACCGCGCGCGAGAGTCATTCAGCGAGAGCAGCCGAACCTGCATCCTCATCTCGTAGCATCTCTCGCTATTTACAAGCGGTGGCGAAATGCATCGACGGGGGGGGGAGGGGGAGGGAGGTAGGATGCTGCCGCCGCAGGCGACGTATTGATTCCCGCCCCCTTCAGACATTCCCTTATACACTCGCCATGTCGCGTCTCTTCCTTATGTAGACGCGAGAGGCGGAAAAAACTGACGGAGGGATGACGATAGTTCTGGTATTGGCCACGGTCGTACGGGATCGATCGTACGTCGCGAGCGGAAAGACGAGGATGGTATATTTTTGCGCGCGCGAGAAAGAGATTCTAGCGCTCGCGCTTACAAACGCGGAACTACTTAACTTAAAAGCCGCTAAAATCCGGCGATGTGCCAAGGACGGCGGGAGAAAATGAGATTTTTAGCACGAAAACATAATATTCCTGAAATACACAGCGAGAGATATATATATATATATATATTTTCATAAAAATCTGAGCGTGGGACTGTCGACTCTCTGCGCGATAAAGCTGGCGTGAATTTATTTTTGCAAACACAGATCTCTTCTCAGAATACGGAGATTATTTATAATTTATAATTGAGGAAAAAGAGGCTTTATATATATATATATATATATATATATATATATATGTATGTACATAATTTGTGAAAATATCTTTGCAACATCGTTGTCACAAGTGTGCATTTTGCTTTCTTACAGTTCTTACATCATATATTTATGTACGTATATATGCGTGTGTACATATATATAATAGCTGTTTATTAATCTATTATTGTCTGTGCTACGTAATATACGAAGTATATATTGAGACAACGTGTTAATGACTACAGTCCTCGATGAAAGCCATCTCGTCTCAAAGCTTATTCACAACGATAGATCTTACAGTCTGTTTATAAACAATGGACAGTACGTTGAAACAATATTTTATTCGCACGTTGAAATACAAAAGGATGAAACGTTAAAAAATATTAAGCAAAAAACAAAGTCGCATGAGTTCAAACTCATCAGCAATGAGGGAAAATCACGTGACGATTATTCCGGAATACACCCTTTCAATAAACGAGACAAACGTATAATGACTCATAATTACTGAGATTTATAATTCTCGCTATACATGATAGCTTTTTTTTTTTTTATTCACTCAATGTTCCATTTTTTATTTTTCTCTTGTGTATTACTTTTTACATTGCTTGTATTGTTGTTTTTTGAGTACGTTGCGCTTGAGGGAATTTGTCCCGGAGCCCTTAATAAATAGTGCTTAATCAATCAATCAATCAGCAAAGAAAATCTAAGAACGTT
>QVNW01000630.1:0-35000 GCA_014825475.1 Pseudomyrmex flavicornis | reverse complement strand
GAAGAGGGATATCGTGAATTGTACATTATATATTAAACCTGATCTTCAACACACACACACACACACACACACACACACACGTGCGCGCGACTCAAGGATACTTCATTCCGATTTTAATGAATAAAATATTGCATCTCGCGCGCGCTCTTGAACAAATCCGAAATATTTTGGGAAAGAGAAAAGAGACGAGTGATGTCGATGCGAAAACAAACGTGGTTCGATCGATTTGCGCTTTGTGCGAATTAGGAAATTTGTGCGGTTCGGATTGCGATTTAGACGTTAAAATTTAGCGAGGACCAGGCACGTACTGATTTCACGAAATTGAGATCGTTCTTAAATATGTCATTAAGGGTTTAATCCTCTCCTCAGACTCTTTCTTCAAGAATTCAATATCGATCAGCTCGGTCGTCTGGGAGCGATCATGAATTTTAAATAATATTAGAGACCTCTCGGGGAGAGAGAGCGAGATAGAGAGAGAGAGAGAGAGAGAAAGTTGAACATGGCGAACGGAAGAATAATAAATTTTCTGGCTACATCTCTCTCTCACTTCGATATTGCTTCGATATTACCGCCGGGCCACGCTGAAAATACGAGTCAATCGATATGTGCAACTGAGCGTACGACAATCGTATTCGAGCTAATTGGCTGCTTTTTGAAAGATTATGTCAATTATCACACAGCGTCGGAAATTTCCTCGCATACAAATCTGCATGAGTTCTTTATATTTCGAACTGTGTGAATTGTTTTTATTTGTCTGTTACTTATTGTCGAGAAAACAATAAAAAAAAAAAGCTCTCTATCCCATCCTCGTCCAATTAAAATTTTGTTTGGCTTTTCTGTAATAATAATTTGAACGCAACTTCATGTATTTAATGTATTCTTCATGTCGTGGTACGCTACTATCAAGTTATCCGATTAAAACTTCGATTAAAGCGCGACGATCAATGCGCGCGCCAGCCGATTGTCACGTTTTTTCCGAAAAATTTTACATACATAAATAGATTATTTACATCGGGGCTTAATGACTTTTTATATTGAATGCTTGATATTTTAATTTCGTCTAAGCGCGAACAATGTTTTTGTACGGACTCTGTGAGTTTGCGACGAAAAATAAAATAGAAACGATTTTAATATTTTAGAAAACAAAATCGACACGACAGATGCAAACACGATAAAAACATCTTTGATCGCTCGCACGAGATTAGATTACTACAATTATACGATATTATTTTTAGAACTTTATCACAAGTGCTGATTGTGTACAGTATTAGCTCTGCGGTCCTATATTAAAAAGCACACACAGTGTTAATATTTATACAATTTCATGTTTGCAAATAGAAAAATTCACAATGTCGTCGCCACATTGCTAAACGGCTAGTGAAAACACAAAGAGCCGACAAGTGGCCCGTTGTGTCACGCTGATTTAATAGATCTCTATTCTTAGTATCTCTCTCGGTATAAACTCGTTCGCACGTGATGCGCGCGAATTCAGAGAGCGGATATCGCTTGCAGATGTCGAGCGGTCTCGGTGCAACTGCAATGGGGATCGGCGTTAGTCACGGGACAGGCGGCGAGGGTATAGCTGGTGGTTGCCGCCTCCGTGCGCAGAACCAAAGCCAGACCACGGGGTCCGCGATGCAGCACAGCAATCCGCAGTCATCGTCTCAGCAGCAGCAACAGCAGTCGCAGCAGCAACAGCAACAGGCGTCCGCCTCGCAGCAGCAGTCGCAGCAACAACGTCAGACGGCCGGATTAATTGGCCGCTCGAAGAAGGACAACTGTTGCCTGTGCTGGTGCTGTTGCTGCAGTTGCTCGTGGTATTATCGATCCTGCCCACTCGCATCTCGTACATCGATGCGGTCGATCCCAAGGAAAAACGCTTGCTCACGCAGAAATCCCGAAGACAGCAGTTGTTCTCAGACTTATACTTTATTTCTTTTACAAGATTGATCTTATGATTACTCTACTTTAAAATTTATAAACATGTATACAAGAATCAAGAAATGTTCTCCAAATCCTCCAATTTATTTGACTTGAAACAGATGTCATTCTCTTTTTTTATTATAATAACGTGGTTATTTTGTAACGCGAAGAGGATGATGCGCACTGATGTACGAAGCGTTTTGTTCGAATTTTTTTTTTTTTTTTTCACACGGCAATGGACAAATCGTTAATGAGCACAAAGGTAGTAGTAGATTCTCCGAATCGCGCTCGTAAGACGGCTTCTTGCTGTCTGTCTTGCTAAAAGCGCGAGCTGCTACTGACAAAGCGAATTTAGCATTAAAAGAATTTCTCATTGTAATCACCGGCGCGAAATAGATGAGAGAGCCGCGCGCTATTATCGTTATCGCCGCGGCTATTTTCGCGCTTACCCCCTCATCTACCGAACCTCCCCGGTCATTGAAACGATATCGGTCCATTGTCTTTTAAATTCTCTCTGTGTGTGTGTGTAAATCCATTTATATATTTACGCAGACGTCTATCTACATATATTGCCTTTCTGTGTTTCATGCCACAAGTAGGAATTCATGGTAAGCAGGCCACGGACTGTCATGTTGTGTGCGTTAATGCTGCTTGTGTTTGTTATGTCGATGACGATGTTATCATAATGCACGTATTACGGCTCTCAGAAACGGGGTTATGCACATACCACGCGTCCTTCCTTCTCGCGACCCATCTTTGCAGATTAGACGCGAATAGCCTATTCATTCCGGGCTAGCATCGACCCGAAAGACGATCTTAGATGCGAACGCCGTTTCCTGAATTTTCAACGCGGAAGTATGCGCGATTGTATGCGCGACGGGTGTTTTTTATGCACTCTATATATGTATATGTATATATATACATATATATATATATATATATATCGCGGAGACAAAAACTATTTTGTTAAAACTATCTCAAAACCTCTTCGTTTTATGTGCGACACATCTCAGAATTTTCTGCTTGCTGCATGTTGCGCAACGCGTTCTACTTTTCCTTAGTCCTTAAAAGTCTTAAACACACGCGCGAGATGACAGTCTAAAACTCGATTAAGAAAAGGAGTCATATTTTATAATCGCAGGTTTTGGAAAATAAGTTTTGTTCAATATAAAAATACTAAATCAAAACATTTCTCTTTCCGAAAGAAAATATCATATACACACACACACACGCGCGCGCGCGCGCACGCACGCACGCACGCACATATACGAATAGTTTTATGACAGCGTAATGATAACAGCGTAATGATAACAACGAGAGATTTTTCGCATTCGTTTGCGCTGTATTTTTTCACTCGACGCACATACATGCCTTTCTTTCTTCGTCGTTCAACCGCTTCTTTTTTTCGTGTGTTGTTTGTGATGAAATGAAATAGAAATGTTTCCGACACACAAAGACGCCACGCCGTGTTCGCGAACATGTGAAAAAGATGACAAAAAAAAAAAAATTCGGACTTGCGAAATTATTCTCTTACTTTTGCTCGCATAAAAATGTTTCACAAATATAAACACGAGTCCATGTAATAATAAATTACGCGACCGAGAGACAGAGACAGAGAGTAATTTTTTCGTTATCTGCAAACCGTTTAGAAACCGTCGTTTATTTCCGCAGTTGTGGTTCGCAAACGTTATGGAACAGCCGCGTCATCAAGCACAAAGAATCGGCTTTCCAATGACCCGGTTCTGTTGGTGTCTGTTATTGACACGAGTAATATTTTCTCTCTCGGTTCGATGCCGACTTTTTCACATCTCTTTGTGTCTCACGTTTTACGCGGCTCCAAACTAAATTAGCTATTCCAACGATCGCGTTAGAGCCGCCCATTATCGTATCTCGACAGAATCACATATTCCTTCCCTTCTTCGTTTTCGTTCGCTTTTTTATTTTTCGTTCGGCTTTTTATTTTTATTTTCTCATCCCCGAGACTTTGCCGGACTTTGCTTTTCTCTTTATTTTATTATTACCTTTTTTCGCGTTGAAATGTGTGTCGCATGTGTTGCTTCCGTCGTGTCCGGCGAAAAAATGTTGTCGTCAACGAAATCTCTTTCTGCATGATTACAATTGCAACGTGAATGGGATTTTAATTAATCTCGTCACGAGAAACGATAACGAAGGGGTCAATATGTGTGTTGATGTCGTCTCTCAGTTTGGCGGCGATCGGCGGTAACTCGACGGGCGCGAGCGATCAGAGCAAGAAGAACGCTAGCAGCGGCGAGCACAGCGGCGGCATCAGCGGTGGCGATCTTTCGGGTGCAGGTGCGGGTAACGGTCTTGACGGGCATGACGGCCACGAGGGCAGCTTGGAGGAAATCCGGTCGTGGGGCTCGTCCTTCGACAAGCTGATGAAAAGCACCGCCGGCCGCAACCTCTTCAGGGAGTTCCTCGTGAGCGAGTACAGCGAGGAAAACATCGCTTTCTGGCTCGCGTGCGAGCAGCTCAAGAAGGAAACGAATCTCGAGAGGATCGAGGAGCAGGCGCGCTTCATTTACGAGGATTACATATCCATACTTTCGCCGAAGGAAGTGAGTAATCGCATAACAAACGATCAGGCCCTTAAGGAATCTAATTTTTTTTTTTTTTAGTAAGCCGCGCAAAATTGTAAAATAACGTATCGTCGATCATTATTTATATGTTTAACGAGTCATCTCGGTATTTAACGTGTTTTTTTTTCTTAAAAGCAATAAATTAAAACTTGTTACTTGTCACGAAAAACGCGTTATATTATTACATTTGCTCGGTCGAGAGAGATAATCGTCAATCTGTACGCGCAAACAGAATTTCTAATGTAAAACCGTCAAATTGTTATTTGTGGATAGCCATGCAAAATTGAAAAACAGAGTAACGAGTTGATATATGTTTAACGAGTCGTCTCATCAGTATTTAACGTTTTTTTTTTTAATACGATAAAAAATTTTTATTTGCCACGAAAAACGCGTTACATCATTACATCATGCTCGGAGAGATAATCATCAATCTGTACACACTCATACACACGTACACAAACAGAATTTCTAATGCAACTGTCTATTTAGCTAATATATAATGGCATACGCAGTGTGTCGCAACGCGATCGGTATCTGCCGCTTTGACTAGCCGGTGCGCGATGCATCATACATTTCATAACATAAAACGTATTCCTACCTACTCTCTCTCTCTCTCTCTCTTTCTCTCTCTCTCTCTCTCCACCCGGAGCTGTTAGCTTTGACGACGGAATCGATAATGTTATAGGATGCATTATCTAATTACGCCATTTTATCGGGTGTGAAAACCCGGGAGTATATACGCGGAGCGCGGCGGAATTAAAAAAAATGAGGCGACAAAATTAAAGTTTCAGTTTTGAACAAAGACGAGGCGAGGCTGCCTCTTTTTTTTTTCTTTTTTTCTTTCTTTTTGCCGATATAAAATTTCCGTTTTTTCTCGAGTAAAACTGCGAATGCGAAATTGTGACTGACTTTTTTTCCCTCTTCTCTCGTATTTAACCTACTGACCCAGTGACCTGGTGACTCGCTTAAACGACCTATCGGCCGCTCAAACGGGGCAAATGCCACGACTAAAGCTTCCATCTTTCTACCATTCGAGCATTACGGCAAATTGTATATTACACGTTCGCGCATTATTGCAATCGCATAGATAGTTTCGCGAGATAACGTGAAGGATCGCGCGCGCGCGCACCTCGCACACATTACAGTCCACAATTCTCAGAACAAGTTTTATCTCCGATCGTTTGTGTCGTTTGTGACTTTGAACGATCGTTGGCAATCATACAAATGAGAATGTAACTTAGATTTTTTTATTTTTTATTTTTTTTTACTTAAATTTCCTCAACTTATATGAATTTTTTCTACATCGTCCCGCCTGCAGGTGAGTCTGGACTCGCGAGTACGGGAGGTCGTGAATCGCAACATGGTCGCGCCTACGCCGCACATGTTCGACGAGGCGCAGCAGCAGATCTACACCCTCATGCACCGGGACTCGTATCCTCGCTTCGTCAACAGCGAGATTTACCGGAGGGCGGCCAGACTGAACAGCAGCGGACCGCCGAGCCCGGGCACCGGGCAGGAGCACAGCGGCGGGAAAACGAAGGGCAAGAAGGGCGCAACGTAATCGTGATTGACGGGTTTAGGGATATCGGGAGCGCGGACCAAGATCTTCAAAAATTAATAAAGTAGTTTCCACCGAGGCACACACACACACACACGCACGCGTTGATCGGCCGAAAAAAAAAAAAAAACGTTCGACAAGGACTTGCGAGCGACAAAACACGAACTCTCCTCTCGTCGAGAGGAGCTTTCCGTCGAAGACGACGGAATCGCCCGTGCGGACGATATGGCCGATGAAAGCTGATCTCCTTCAAGATCGTGAAAGATTCATCCACCGTTGTGGGTGTACGACGAGTCTCCTAGCGCTCGCGTCGAATCGGAAGCCAGGAGCTTGTTCGGTGATTCGCTCTTCCACGCGAAGACGCAACGGGGCCATATAATCGCGCTCGCGCGATAATCGCACACGCGAGCCACATTACGACGCGATAATAATCATGATGACGGACTGAACGTGCGACGAGATCTCGTGGTCGGTCGCGCAGATCACGGATCGCGGCGTTCCACTTCCAGAAACTCGGTGCAAAGCACGCGGCACGACAGATCGTAGCCGGGGAAAAAAACAAAACAAAACAAAACAAAAGAAAAAAAAAAGTCACGCGATCGCTCGGGGATGGCGTGGACATCATATGCGAACACCGCCCATCCCACCGAGTCCATCGATCTTCGAGCCTTGCGATCTTCCCTCGTTGTTGTTGTTGTTGTTGTTGTAGCTCAGCAGCTTGCGGATGTCGAATCGGGCTCTCGCACGAACTTTCGTCCTTCCTTTCGCTCTTCTCGGCTTAAAAACGAAGCGAATTTGATCCGAACTCACATAACTTGTACGATTTGATACGATCCAGTACATTTATAAAATATATCTATATATATATATATATATATATCTCTTTATTTCGCGGCGAATGTTGAAAGAACCTTAAACAAACACTGTATACATATATATATGTATATATTTTTCGATCGATCGGATTGACGCGCGTTGAACGTGAAAGATATGTGATTCCAATTAAATTCGCAGCACTCTCTGAAAATAATAAAAACAAAAAAAAAAAAAGATTGACCATTCGATTCGATACGAGAAAAAAAAAATTTGAAATGTAATATAGTAGAATGACCTATTTGATGCGTTCGGTCGACGCGATGACGATAATCGCCGCCATAGTTACTACGTGTCCGCCCAGAATCCCGCGAGCAGCAATCCTCGCTCTTTCGTGCGAGGGAACGTCTCTCAAGCGTTTATGAAATAAATACTACTCTCATTTTTCTCCTCAAGACGCACTCCCTCCCTCCTCCCGCCCCGGACGCATCGTAGTCGATCGTGTGTTTCCTGTGATCTTAAGATAACGCGCGTAGCGAGGACGCGTCGAGATTCGTCGCGTGTTCTCGCGAAAGATAAGTTTAATCTGCTCAAGATCGAACTTTGCCGTTTGCTTTTTCTCTCTCTCTCTCTCTCTCTCTCTCTTTTTCTCTCTCTCTTTCTCTTTCACTCTCTTTCTTATCCGCGACGTTTCTCTTTCGCAGTTATAAAAAATCGAGTCAACGTCATCGTCATATATTACAGCCCGATGTAACTTCAGGGTAACGTGTCGTAAAACATAACATAATGTAACGTATTTTTTATCGCTCGTACTTTTTCTACAATCGCCGGTGATCCAGAACGAGAGTCTTTTCTCTTCCGGGAAGAACAGAGATCGCGCGAAAACTGCATTTATCAACAAAACAAATACACACACACACACACACACACAAAGAAAAAAAAAAAGAAAAATACGTAGGACGATGTCGAGAAAGAGGGAAAGGAGGATAAGAAGGTGGTTGTGTGTCTTCTTCCGAGCATTCTTGCGCCAAGGTTCTTTGGCGTTTTGCTTCCATCGCGGGTATTACGGGTTGCCGGTGGACGGGAGATCTTTCGTCATTTCTCTGGGTACGTCATCCCCACAGCGAAGACTGAGCTACTGCCAGCGAAAAAAAAAACATTTTAAATAATCCAACGTGCGTGTCGAAGTCGGTTAATCAGACGATAGGAACAAAAACAAACCAAAGATATAGGTACAAAAAAAACAAAAAGAATACACTCAATCGACACTATCGAACGCGCACGCACGACCGTACAAACACACACGCACATCACACACGCACACACGTTCATGTATCCACGCTGACGCAGAGCGTGCACACAGTCGCAGTTTTACTCTAAAGTCTAAGATGTATCGCCTCAACTGATTAGTTTACTCTAAAGCGTGAGGCTTCCAGTAAACAAATCTATACGCTCGTGTAAAAAATAAAAAATAAAAAAAAATAAAAAAAAAAACTTAATCATCGTCACGCGGAAACGCGAACGGAAACGCGTGATCATGGAAGACGGCCTAAGCACGAGAAAATATAACTACGTAGAGTCTCCTCGAACTCGCGCGAAATCGAGGCTGTGACGCGTCACAAATTGGACTGTCAACGTTAAAGAGTGGATACAAAAAAAAAAAAAAAGAGGAGAAAACACGAAAGAAGAAAATAAGAGAAAGTGGGCGCTGGTGCGAAGAAGCGGCAAGGCGTCGCGGCGCGGATTATTTTAGCGTTAATTACGTATTAAATGTGGCGTAAGAATCTATAAAGTAATCAAATAAAAAAAAAAAAAAAAACGACGATTTGACAAGCGCGCTGTCACGATGTCGGAAAACAAAAAAAAAAGGCATTATTCGCGTCGCGGCGTCTGTTCGCCGTTGAAATTTCCTCTTGGCCGCGATGCGCTTCGACCGATCGCATACTTTCCCACGGACGATATTCGGCTCGTCTTCGGATCCGTCTTCAGAGATCTCGCGCAATGCCGAGGGTTTACATCTGAGATTTATTGAAGGGCAATGCGTTTGACAGCAACGAGTAACGTAAATGCTGGAGAATTTTATTCCCAGATAAGTTACATTATATTAAAATGCGAAAAAAAAAACACACACACAAAACACGCTATAAAACGCGATATGGGGAAGAAATGCTTGTAATGTTAAGTATGTAAACTTAGCTCTTGATATAAGATAATCTCCATACGAAAAAATCTCCTCCCCAGATTTACTTTACGTACTGCGATTATAAGTAAAAACGTCAGACGCAGGTTTCGCGAAATGGATGTTAGATGTAAATCTATTGCTACTGCTAGCAAATATCTCGTTTTCGCGCATCAGTGAAATCATCCAGTTTTGTTTCAGACAAGAAAGAGCGGCGCTTCGTTGCAACATATATATATATATATCCGTTACGCAGTTTTGTTTTCTTTGTTTTCACAAAATACAATTAATAATGCATTTGTATTGTAGGGGATGTGTGCGTTAACATGCGAGAGACGCTCGTTGCATCGATTGAAAGAAATTTTTTTTGTTTTAGGTAGTCAGATCGATCGCAAGCGCTTCTGACTGTACATATAGAAAATAAGATCCTTCAGAAAAATGACGAAGCCCATGTAGGTCGGTCCAATGTTTGTTTTTCGTTATTGTTGTTGTTGTTGTTGTTGTTATTATAGTTATTCTCGCAATCAGCAATCGGTATACCTCGGAATTTCGGTAGTTTAAAAACTGGTTCTCGAGACAGTGAGACAATTTTTTTTTATTTTTTTTTTTATTTATTTATTTATTTTTTCGTTGTCGACCGAGAGAACGGAAGAAAGTTCGAGCGCATCGCGGCGCCAGCGCGATCTCTCCGCGTTTAGAGAATTGCAGATACACTTCGCGACAAGCGGGCATGTTAATCATATACATATATATGTATATTATATACACACAAACACACACACATAAAAAAAAATATATATATACATATATATGATACAAAATACACAAAAGACGCACGTGCTCTCCCGAGGATGACGATCGGGAGAACGAGGAGAAAAAAAAATATACATGGGCGCGCGCGTGTCTCTAGTCAAAGAAAAAAAAAAAAAAAAAACCGAAGCATCGTCGGCATCGTCGCGAGCGGACAGCACAAGCGGTCAGTTTGTGGCTACTGCCCTGTAGATAACATATAGATAGGCATATAATGAACGAAAAAAAAAAACTTAATGATTATATAAATATAAATATATAAATAATATATATATATATATATAAATATGAGAGAAGAGAGAAAAAAAATATATATATAAATATACAGAAAAATTATGTGCTATGTTCCACATAGGTGCGAAGTGCGAGAGCGTGTGTGATATTAAACAAAGAATGCGAGAGAGAATGCGAGTGAGAGTTAACAGATTCTTTTTAAATCTTCGATTCTTTGTTCGACGCGAGGGCAGCCCGTCCGCCCGTCACGCTCGAAAACGAAAAAACGGAACAGTAATCTAGTCGATCTTAAATATATATCGATGATAACGCCGTGCACGCGCGACACCGAAGCGGAAGACGACGAAACGTGAATACTAATGAAAATCTCAAAGCAATGAGATAACATCGCGCAATTAGAAACGAGAGAGAGAGGAGAGGACGGAGCGATAAGCACACACATACACACACACACACACACACACGCACAGACGACACGTATATAAGTAGATGTTTCTTTAAGACTTGTTAAACGCAACATTGACTGTGTTTTTATGTGTGACGCTATATTTAACATCGTGTATATCGTTACTGATATTATTAGTGTAAACTCTCTCGTGTAGGCGGTTTTTTTTTTTGCAATTCTTATGTTTAATTGCGCGCGACTTTTGCAAAGGAATTGCAACAGAGAAAAAAATATGTGATATGGAAATTTTGTGATACGGACAAAAAAAAAAAAAAAAAAAAAATCGTGAACACTCTTCGCTCTTTCCTCTTCTGTCTCCGGCAAAGCTGTTCATTTTAGGATTCCAACGTGGCTTCCGGAGGCTTTGCGTCGGCATCGTCGATGAAATTAAGCGGTGAGATTGCTCGAACGTTTGTCTTTACTAATAAACGCACAAATTTCTCAACCTTCGATCCCCTGCTTCTTTCTTCACGTGGTAATCCCTCTTAAGAACCATGTAGAGCAGAGTGAGAGCGAGCGAGAAAGAGAGAGAGGAGGGATGGGGGGAAGGAGGAAGGGAGGGAGAGACAGCGAGAGAAAGAGTGAGAGAATGAGAAAGGGGTAAGGGCATGCTAGATCCATTTATCAGCACAGCTGTAATCGTGCATGAATCTCTCCCAAAACCTTTGCATACTCTGATTTACGTTTTGATTTTGTTTTTTGGTTTTTGTTTTTTGTTTTTTTGAGGGGACATAATAAACTCGTGCAACGAGATGCGCAGAGGTAAGTCTCTCGTAACTTGATTGATCGCGACACAAAAAAAAAAAAACATGCTTAACAAATCTATATTTCAGACTGAACTGTATGGAACTACTTGAAAAATATACACAAGAAAAAAATGTCAACATCAAACCAACAAACTTTAATTTTGATATGTATGTATTTTTTATCACACTTTAATTTTAATAATATAGATGTGTGGAAAGAATAGAAGTTATTTAATTAATATATTTTACTGAAAGCGAAAGTTTCTTTTTTTTTTTTTTTTTTATCAATACACAAAGCACAAAAGACAAAAAGAGGTGTGTTTCATAAAATATATGAAACTATCGAACTATCAGCGAGACAATTTAAGTGAGAAAAGCGTGTTTCTTAAACAAATTATATAATGATAATATTTAATGTTATGTGTGTTTGAAAATATTGAAATAAATAGAAGATTTTTAATTTTTCTTTCTTATTTTGGAACTGTTTGCAATTGTCTTCTCTACAGATGGAACCTCTCCCCCAGACAAGCACGTGCGTGCGTCTAAAATAAACGACTTAAAAACGTCTTATTGTCTCTTAGACGTCTTAAAGATGTCTTTTGGCCTTCCTTTGCTGTCTGGATCCTGAAGTGATTCTGATGAAGTGTGCTGATCTACGTGTTGCTGGTAATACAGAAATTGTGTAAAATATGTATCATGAAGAATTTCAACACGTGTTTCAGGAAATAATCTGTAGAGCTCTTTGTGCAAGTCTTTGACTATAACTACGGTATCTGCTACGTATTTTCGTGCTGTAATAGAGATTGACAGCGTTTTTTGTCGTCTAGATAGAAAAAAAAACGAGGCAGCAACAATACAAGATTTAAAAAAACAGACAGAACAAGACATACGTTGCACTAGATTAAAAAATATATTTACAAAATTAACATAAATGAAGACAGAAACTTTATAAACATACATATTTCGATTTGCTCCAAAAGAAGTCTCGAGACGCTTTTATTTATTAAAAAAAATCTATTATCGCAATGACATCTGCAAATCGAACAAAAACATTGCTGGCGGCTTCTTCAGGTTCTTGTTTGTCAAATAGTGACAATTACATGTCAATAGATATTACTCGATGGATGACTTGTTCTTTCTTTCTTTTTCTCCATCATGTAGGTATGGTAGCTGTTTCACTTTTATGAATCACTTTTCTGCCACTTGGAATAACGAAAACGCTATTAATGTTAATTACACGGCAAAGCATTACGAGGATAAGTGCGAATATCTGACAGTTACATGTCAAAGGCGCAAGAAGAAATCTTAAAAATGACCGAAGCGCGCGCGCGTACTTCATGAATTTTTTAATTTAAATGCGAAAACTTGACTAAATCTCATCACAGATTTAAATAATTTTGAAAATGCATATCTCGTTACGCGCATCTATAATATATTTATTTTATAGCAATGTACAAAAAACATAAAATATTATTGATTCTTCGAAACTCTTTTTTGAGACAAATATCGTTTTATAAATAACTCGTCGCCAACGTGTTTTATTGTTAAATAAATTGTCAGTTTGCGAACCGATTGTTAATCCTACGCAATTGGAGCTGCAGCTGTGGGTACTTCGATCCGAACAGAGATCTTCGGTTCTCAACGCACCACCTAATCAGGTGGGCGTAAACTACTACGTGGAAAGCGCGCGCGCGCGCGCGTACAAGAACAATCTGTAATTCAGACTCGGAGCTGTATCGATTCCGCCATCAGCCGTTTCGTGTTTTACAATTCGTTATTGTCTACGCTATCTTGAGGAAATTTTTTTGTCATTGTGTTTTCTCATATTTTACGTAGTATCTCGTACATATCTCAATTTTTCAATCGTTTTTTTATTACACACACAGGCTTTTATTCGAACTTTTCACGGTATTCTTTTCGAGAGTCAGTCGATCAAAAAGTTTGCGCGTGTTTTATGTGCGCGTATATTATAATATATAATACTTATCTTACACAAAATATATATATATATATATATACATACATACATACATACATATATATATATATATATATATATATATATATATATACACACATATATCCGTGGTACCCCAGCCGTGGCTGGCGCGATCGCAACCTATAACCGAGTGGTAGTATCCATTCCCAAGAAACCACAGACCTCACGTGAAATCCGATGCGATGTACAAAGTATACCTTCGCGCTCCCTCGCTTCGAGGAAGGAGGAGACCATCGCGCCTGAAACATGCACCCGCTTTCTTCACCTTACACGCGCGGCAATCCGGTACACGTCGATCGCGCTCAAAAACCATCTCTCAGCCCGATATCGAGCACGGATATCTGTGGCAATGCGTGAAAACTCTCAACTCAAACTTTCTCGCGTATCAATGCGCGAAATTAATTAATATATCGATTTAACTGCGAGAATTATTATCGCATTATGAAATGTTTTTCATTTTCGCGGTTACCGAGCGCTTTATTTTATTTTCCGTGTCAGTCAATATCATACATTTTATTAATGATGATCCAATTAGAAAATCAGTGCGCGAACATTGGAAAATATTAATTAGCTTGATTTCCGATCGACTTGTGAGAGAATTTTCACATTTTTTCACAGTGAATTGAACGTTCGATCGAAAGAGAATATTAATTTCGGGGGATCGCGAGGCGCGAACTGCATTGTTTGGACATTTAAATCAAAATTTCGTGCGTATCGATCCGCGTACGAGATACTCAAGTACACGTATAGATTGTTTTTTATTTTTATTTTTTATTTTTTTATTACAGTAGCGTCGCGCAAGTCATCGTCGCGCATACACACGCATTACGTGCGTGCATCGCCGCGAGTCTGTGCGTGCGCGTGCTCGATATAAAAATCCACTCGCCGGCTTGAGTGGCGTCGGCTTTGAGTTTTTTTGCTTCTGCCCTTTGGCTACCGGCGCGGCAGCGGCGGCGGCTGCTCTCTCGGGTGCGCTCCGATGGAAACGATCGTGATCCAGAGGCCAAGGAGAAAACCGAACCCGCTTAAACTCTTTCTCGAGGGCCCCCGCCCCCGCCCCCGTTTGTCTGCATTGCGTTTCGTCGTGCTGACATCGTTTTCGCGGCCTTCCACGCCGACTCCTCTCTCCACGCCTTCCTCTCCTCGCTTTTAATCCTTTCCAGCGTAGCCGCGCTCTTTAGTGAAATCGTATCTGGAATTTCTAGCGGCGATCCGATACCAAACTGTTCAAGCGCTTGAAATTATCTCTGGAAAAAAAAAGTTTTATGTAATTTTGTTTGCGATCTTTTATATGTATTTCTCTAAAATTATTCAATTTTTAATGCGTATTTAAGCGACGATTATCCTTTTCGCGCGCGCTTGCGTATAGGCTTGGAGAAAGTACGCAACGTTTTTTGCAGCACATATTACAAATCCGGGGGTCGATATTGTAAAACTCGTAGAATGATTTACGACGAGAGCTCGTTCATCACGTTGTCACATCGTCGAGTTACTACACCGCCTCGGGATGTTACTTTCCGCTTCAGTGTCACGTTGGATCACATCTTCCGTAACGTCACATCAGCCATTTCCTTCTCTCCCCTTTAGTCCGGCCGCATAGTCCGATCTGTCTCGGCGAGAGGAGAATTTTTTATACGCCGCGAACGCGCTTATTCTCGATGATATTAATTATCTCCTCGTTCTCAACGCGCATTACTCAAATTTGTTATCGTCTCCGGTAATATAATCAAATGCAGGTACACTCCGTACGGAATCTGTAATGAGAGGCCTCTCTGTGCGCAAACATACGGACGCCGGAAATCTCTCGCGCTCTTTTCTTTTTTACCGCTTTCTCTCTCTTTCTCTCTCTCTCTTTCTCTCTGTGTGTGTGTGTGTGTGCGACACTCGCGAAATAAGGCATTTCCAGTAATTCGCGGTTACAATATTGAGACTGGATCGGCGCCGCGGGATTCACTCTCTCTCTCTTTCTTTCTCTTTGTCTCCGCGCAAATTACACGCGGTTGTAAAGAGTCTTCGTTACGGCCATTATTATTAGCCCCGACTATCGACCGTTATCCTCGTTTTCGTGAATTACAAGAAGACGCGCCGCGAATTACGCAAAAGAAATTCTCGAAGAAGAAACACAGTTTTTTTTTTTGTAAATTGTTGCTCGCACGAAAAAATAACGGACGAGCTTCTTGTTCAAATAAAACTAAATGCGCGTTGCGAAAAAATAAAAATTATCTTATGCGCGATAGTATTTCAGGATAGTATCGTGCGAACTGTTTTAATTAACGGAATCTGTTTATAAATGACTGCCATTAAGCCGATCCTCGATACTTCTTGCAACCATCTTGGATTTTTTTGACGTGAGGGAATGAGGGAATAATATATGCTGCAACTTTGTGACTTTATAGTTGAAAAAAAAAAAAAAAAAACATTCGTTCTTTCATTATACAGAATAATGTTGCTACTAGAAAGTGTGTGTGTGTGAGTGTGTGTGTGTGAGAGAAAGAGAGAAGAGATCTCTCGTATGATAGAGAAAATCTCGTTTGGGTTTCGTGAGATGTACAATGTTCGATTCCGGGTCTCATTTGGGTATAACGTCCTTGAGGAGATTTCATATGCGAGATACGCGCGCGAAACACACCGCTCGAGGAATCGAAGCCAATTTTGGAATTGATCGCGCGCGAATCGATTAACACACAACGGCCACGGCAATTCGTTCGCAAATGATGAAAATTAATGCGCGATTCGCGTGCTAGACACGATCGTTTTTTTTTTTTGTTTATTTACGTCGTCATCTTTTTTGTGGACGATGACGACGTCGTGCGGAAAAAAAAAACCAGCTAAGACACGAAACGAGGGAAATGATCGCACTTAAATCGGACATGATGTTCTAAATTAGCTCCAAGTATTTCCCCGAGCGACAACGTAGTATTTCTGTCGCAGCTTGAACAAAAAATAAAAAAAAAATAAAAAACCAACATCCACGATCGCGGAGAGAAGCCAAGAAGAGATAAACAGATTAAATATTCCGTTCGTAATTAAATCCATCCGCTTACAGAGTTATCTAGCCGGGGCGGATGCCTATCGAGATCCTCGAATCGATCGAGTCGATAATCATCCAGGCGTAAATTTCCTGAATCTCGTCTCCTCCTCGCTCGATCTCTTCGTCTTTTTCGACACGAAAGTCCGAGGACGTGACTCTGCCAGAGATGGAAAGGGGAGACGAAAATAAAAAGAGATCGGGATAAGGGAACAGAAGAGAGGGCTGTTTTTATTCCTTGCGCTGGTATTCCTTTTCCTTCTCTTCCCTCCTTCTATTTCTCTCTATCTCTCTCGCTATTTTCGTTCCTTCGTTGCGCGAATCTCCGTTCTCATTGCGCGCTGTCCATGTTCCTCGCTTCTCCGCGAAGCGAACGAACTATGATCGGGCGTTGAAATGCGTGACGCACCTTCCGATGCGATCTGACGTGTGTGCGCGCGCGCACATGTTCTAGCCAGCTACTGACTGGAAAACTGATGGGAAAAAAAGCACGAGAAAATGTTTTATTATAATTTATCTGAAGCGCACAAAAAAAAAACAAGTTTGACTAAACTCGCTGCTTCCACTAAAGCGCGATCTAATCCGCTACGCGTGTATTGTGAGAAAGAAAAGCTACGTCAGTGGCGAGACGACGACGGACGCGATACACGGGAGAAATTTCTCGACCAAATAAACGCACTTCGCGGCGCGGGAGATCGCGGCCACGCCCTGTCTTCTTCTCTTGTCGCTGCTGGCCTTCCTCGGACTCTTCAGGACCGAACATACGAGCGAGAGACGCGGCGAAAGGAAGTGGAGAACGCGTGTGCCCGTACGCACGTATACGCACACACATACACACACACACACACATACATCGAGGGGCCACGGGAGATACTCGGCGAGGTCCGGAGAGGGCCAAGGGCGCCTCTCTCGAAGAAACTGACGCGTCCTCCATACGGTGAGAAAATCCTCCACCCGCGGGAGGAGGAGGAGGAAGAGGAGGTTTAGTGCAAAAGAAGCATCGCGACCGACGTGTGTGCGAGAGAGTCGGCGTCAGGGAGGATCGGAGGGCGAGAGAGGTAAGACGAGAGGGTGCATCGTCTCTGGACAACGACCCACTCCTTCGCTTCATCTCTCCTCGCTTTTCTCTTCTCCGCTCGGCCGTCCTTCCCTCGGACTTCTTGTTTTCCTCCACGCGTCTCTTTCTCTTTCCACGTTTATTAGAAATGAAAACGTCATTATCGAGACGCCCGATCGTCGCGCGGCCACTTAGCAACGGTCTTGTCGTTGAAACGCAAACCTGGAGGAGAAAATTTGTTAAAATTACCACTGTTAGGATAACATTAAGAAACTTGTTATTTTTGTGCGAGAAAAAAATGTAAGTTCACGCCAATGTGGCGTCACCGTCATATCATCTTGATGCCAGACAACCGTAATTTTGGACCCAAAAGTGAGCGGTAGAATCTAGGCGTCTGCCCTGGGGGAGAGATCGAATTTAGGATCTCCGGTCAGAAATCCAACCGTAACCAAAACTTTCTTTTCTTCGTTCTATATTTACTAAACTTTTTTTAATTACATGTTGGAGAAATTATTCGAGTTTAATTACTTAAACCGATGCCGTTTGACACGCGCGGTATGAATGTAACGAAGTTAAGTAACTTTTACAGGGTAACAAGTTCCGGATCGTTAGCGTGTCTTATGTCACGCGCTTCTGACGGCTTGTTTCTTAGTAAATCATTATGTCACCTAATTCCTCATGCAGTCTAAGACTTCTTGTTATTCCTGTCGCACGCGCTACTGTTTGTCACCACGTCGTCGTCGTCGGGTAAACAATCATAGCGACATCGCGCGTGTTTTGCCATTAATCTCTCCCTTCCACAGCGTTAATTCCGATCGATCTTTCTCTTCGCGTCGAACTCTCGTATCGCGATATTTCGATATGGTTAGCTTATCGACATTGTTTACGATCTCTCTCTTTCTCTGCGAAACGCTGCCTCTTCGGCAGCGTTTCGCGCTCGTAATCGCCGGCGGCAGATTTGCATTTAATCGGCATATTGACTTCCACGAGCCATAAAATATTAGAAGCTAGTGCGATAGGCCAGGTATCTCCCTCTCTCTCTCTCTCTCTCTCTCTCTCTCTCTCTCTCTCTCCGCGGCACACGATCGCGATCCTTGGTAACACTCCAAGTAACGACCTTCACGCCGCGCAACATTCATTTTTCACGTAATTGTTGTTGCCGCAGTGAATCGTGACGCATAGTTGACTACGTATCCAATAAGTATCGTGCGTGTATCGCAACGTGCGCGCGTTTCATTCTGATATACAGATATATATCTTACGTTTCCACTTTCCTTGCGCGCGATTCGAGAGGTACGTATATCGAGATTCGAGGTCGCGTGTCGGCGGCCGCTTGTTCGCGGCGCGCGAAACTTTATCGGTTTTTTCGTTGCGCGCGTAATATAATTTTGCCGATAATGTGTGTCAAAATTCTTTTCGCTCCGCACTTTTTATCAAATCTACGCTGATCGATGTGCAGATACAGTCTGAAATTGTTATTTGCATATTTATGTCACACACGTTAATCCAAAACGACGCTTAGATAGTGACAACGGACGCTCTCAGTTTGTAAACATGAAAGCTCACACAACTCTGTGAAGCTTCGACTGTTTCAATGGCCAACATTTACGAGCAGGGTTTCAAATTGCCATTCGCTTTACTCGTCCCGGATGTAGTAGCGATTTCCATTTGTTTTATCTGAAAAAAAAAAAAAATGGCTCGATCAAAAGAAATGTTCGAGCAACAATCAAACTGATTGACGCCGGCTACATACTTTGACGAACTGTCGTACGTGCGACAACGAGTTAGCGTTTATTGAAACTTGTCAACAACAGTGGCAATGTCGCACTATTGTCGCTATATCTCTGGTGCGTCGCGTTTTTCGGGTACTTATCAATCGTCGCCCCCACGTACGCGAGGATTACATTGAATCGCGAAAACTCGAATCGGTCGTGTTATATCAGTTCAGTGGCTGCCGGTGGATATTACGCGGAGATGATTTCAGCGATTCGCCGAGCCGCAATGGCCGACTGAATCGAATTCCGCGGTCTATTTCCCGGAACGAGCGAGATGTACGCGCTTCTATAGAGAGGCGAGTTTTCGCGACGTGGAATTTCATTGAACAGTTCTTTGCCCGCGGGGCCGCGATCAGTCGCGGCCGTAATAGGCAGGGAAATGTCTGCAGGATGTTGGCAGGATATGGCAAGTGGAGCTGTTCAATTCGCTGAACTGGTCTTGGCGTGTGCTACCGCAGAATCGTTCGCAGCTGACACGCTGAATGCCTAAGTCGCGGCGTTTTTCCAGGTCGAGTGTCGCGAGTCAACAACCCTCGGCTTGTCCCCGATGCCCTCCCGAGTCTCTCGTGACAACGTGGTGTATCGTGCGAGCGTGTATCATGCGCGTATAAATTAACAGATCGAGAGTCGAGATCGCGATAATCGTATTTAATAATTAGCGCACGAACGTTAAACTGACACGCGGAACATTAAAGTGATTAACGAAAGTTTGCCTCGCAAAGTGGTTCGTGTTATCTAGAAATGAGATAAGACGTCAATCTTGCTTTCGTAAAATTTGCTTCTTGTTTTTTTTTTTTTTTGCGAAATGGCTATTTGATACGTCTCGAAGCTATTTGAACATCCTGTTTTCAAGTTTGAATTTGCAAAAATCGACGACCTTCGTGGCGGTCTTGATTTCAATTCTGGTAAAATTGTCGAGATCCGCGCGCTGATGTATATATCGCGGTGGAACGGGGGGGCTTCGTGACCACAAATCTTGACTCCTGGAATGGAAGCTCTCTTTGAGGAAGTAAACAAGCTTCATTTGTATTCGTGCGTCGTCGTATATATACACGCGACTCTTTCTTTAATTAGTATCCCGATATAATTCTTGTTGTTCTCTCAAGTTTCAACATTTCTCGATTTTTTTAAATTTAATCTTTCAAAATCGTTTAACGACGCGCGCAAAACGCACAAAATAAAAGATAGACCAATTAATAAAGATACCCAATTAATAAAGATTACCTTTCGTAGAAGCTTCAAAAACTTTTATTGTAATAAGCTTGGACAGTGTGCGAAGCTATAATATCAATATATCAATTTGTATATTTATTGTACTTTTAGTAAATACTTCGCGTTCGATATTTATCGAGTGACCGGTGCATATCTCATCTTGCGCTCGCGATAAATCAAACGAGTAAGAGTCCTCCCCGAATGACTTTAATTGCTTCCGATAAGCCATTTCGAAGCGAAGTTGAAGCTCGTTGGTTTCGAGGCCGGAACGGACGGCAGTCAATGAAATTCCACTGCCGAGACCAAGGATCGCAAATTGGCGAAGGAGATCGACCCGGCATTCTCTCTTTCTCTCTCCCTCTCCTTCCCTCCCCCTCTCTCTCTTTCTTTCTTTCTCTCTCTCTCTCTCTCTCCGTGTACTCGATACAGCGGCGATGTTGGCGAAAGGTGCACTCCTTTGGCTCGTGAAATAGAAAGGGACACACCCATACGCATAGCACACTTTGTTACGAGAAATTTATTTACGTGGAAAGATCAGTGAGGAAAGTTCCATTCATAGAATAGGTGGATTAGTTTACGACCGGGTTGCAATATAAACAATTCGGTATCTTCTTTATGCGATCAATACTTTTCATAAATTTAAGATCATACGCATTCTGTCTGTGTTCTTTAACTTACTTTGTTTCTTTGTTTGTTGTCAAAAACACGTTATTTCTTAATTTTCTTTGTTAATTATTTTTCGATGAATAATTCCAAATTAAATTTAAGAAAAAACAAAATGATTGTCTATAACTTAAACGAATAGCAAAGACAATATTGAAGTCTCTTTGACGCGAATTTAATTTTATTTTGAACTTTTGCGATTTCTTAAGTCTTTTAAAAAACGTATCAGCAAATGTAACGCCGCCGGAGCGACTGTTGCACCAACTCCTCGCGGGAGACATCAACGCTGGGTAGGTACTTTCTCGGGAGGAGGCCGTGAGTTAAGATTAATCTAACTTCGTACTCTTGCGTGATTAATTTGATAGTCAGCGAACAAGCGCCGAGCACATATCACCCGCTGAAAAGTATCCCGCTACCGGTATACGCTATTTTTAATAGACGGCCTCGCGTGTGTGTGTGCATCCACGTTGCAAATCAGTTTCATAAATAGCATCTCTAGCGCGCGACGTCGGAATCGGTACAACGACGCGGGGCACGGTGCTATATATCAGGCGCGGCTTGAAATTCGAAGTGTGACTTGGATTTTTCCCTAATAAACCTGTACTCGAGCCGAGCTACCGATGCGCGCTGAGCTACGACGCCGCATGTGTCGCCCGGGTGTCGGGGATTCTCTCTCGAGACCGCATCTCCTTTGCGCCGTGTCGCAAGTGGTGGCGGGCAAAGATAGTGGTAGCAAGCGCAACCCGTTCGGTGTGTGTCGACGCGTGCGACGACGCGTACGTGCACACGCGTGTCGCGTGTGCGTGCAAACCGTGTTGACGAGTGGTGGTGAGCTCGCACAAGGATAGAGTCGAGGTGAAAGAATGTCAAATGATGATTGGTCATTGCGGCGGCCAATGGGTCCCCGACTTCTCAGCCAAGTAGGTAGTCGCTCGCCGTTGCACGAGGCGGCGCCGCCTCCTGGTGCAGCTAGCTATCAAGGCGCATAAAGTCGCGATTCAAGACCGCCGCCCGTAATCGGCACCCGCGTTGCCGCACGAAGGAACCGATGCGCCGCCACGGCTGTCTTCCTTCTCATCCTAACTCCACTTCTTCTTCTTCTTCTTCTTCTTCTTCTTTTCCTCTTTTTCCACCACCTCCTCCTCTTCCTCTTCTATCCCGTCTCTGCCGCTTCCCCCTTCATGCTTCGTGACGCAGCGCCGGTTCGGCGATGAGCCCTTTTTTTTTGCCAACCACCGCGATCGGAATTAAATGCACTTAGTATTCTCGTCGATATATTCGACGGGGACATCACCGGGAGCGATTTTTGTCATTCCTCCTTTTGCTCGCGTTTATTCCCGACGATGTAAACATTGTGTTCGACACTGTTCGATGTTAATTTTTTTTTTTACGACTAATAATTCCGCACGGATAAAAACTGAGAAATTACGGCTGAGAGGAAATTCTGCGGTGGAATTTCGTGATTTTTATCTTTCAAGCGGCATAAAATACAAGCATTTTGTTTAAATCGCCCGTATAAATTTACAAAAATTTAGAGAAAATTCTGCGTGCGCGTGTACATGTCAATTAGATTAGAAAATGATTACGTTATCAAAGCTACACGTTACACGCAGCAGTCTTCTTTTTGAAGAGAGGGGAGGGGGGGGCGTTTATCTTGCTCGGTAACCGGAACTGTCACCGACAAACTTTCCTAAATTTATAGACGGTGAAATTGCGTTAATGATACGCGCGCGATATAATAACATTGAAACCCGCGGGAACTCGTTATCGCTCGTTATAAACTTGTCATCGTGCAATCGTAATTTGTTGCGGCGCAAAAAAAAGAAGAATTTGCGCGTTTTGCCTCGCTTTGCGCAATGCGCGATTTCTATATATCCACGAGTTTGACGTTATCTCTCCTTTTTTTTAATTAATTTATTCAATAAGCAAGGTTTTTTTTCGTCCAGTTTTTGTTTTCTCGACAACGCTTTGTTTTTGCTCGACGATAAGCAACTACGCTTATTAAATAATCGGCTAGAAGAAGAGAATAAACGAGCGCGTATGTACACATAGCCGTATCGAAATTAGCTCATTTAAAATTCTAATAAATTCCTCTCGTTGGTCATCAGTCTTCATGACTTGACCGAACAGTCGACTTCCTCCTGTCGTGACATGGCTCGTCCTTGTCGTGAGTATCGCTTTACAAGAGTATTTACTCAAGTCTTGACTTCGGTACCGTTATATGCGCGATATGCCTACCCGTTGTGCTAATTGATAGTCGGACAATGCACATTTCCCGTTCATTGACACAATTTTCATTAAGAAAAAAAAAAAAATAAATAAACGTTGCATTGTAACGTATCGCGTATTGGGCGACACTTTGAACAGCGCGCAATTAGCGATTCTTACAGACCCTCTGCAAAACAGTCTTTTGTGGAGGGTTTCGTTCCTTGTAAACGACGGAGGGTTTCTTCGGCAGATCGACGCGTTTCAAATAGCAGATTTTTTTGTCGATCTTCGGGGCGTGCATTCTGCCTACCTACACACAATCAAGAACGCGCCGAAACCCGAGAGGAGTTCGATAGCGTGTAGCGCGGAGCACCACACGCTGCGTCACTTCGATACGCCAAATACCGATGCATCATCCGTGAATTCTTCGCTTCTTTTTCGGCCGCGCTTACGTGACTCACATCCGATACAGCCCCGTAGGATGCGGACTGTAGAAACTGCACTCTCATGTGATCAAAACTTGCCACGTTGGGATTTAATGCTACGTACAAAATAATATACGTGTGCGGATGCGTACGCGAGAAGCCGCGTACTGCCACGTTGTAAGCGATTGTTGTTAATGCAAATTAGAGGTTGTTGTACGAGGAGATAAAAATTATTAATATTTTTAAGCGGTCAGGATTAAGGAAAGGATTACTGGCAAACATGGACACATGTTTTATTAAATTAAATTACTCATCGTTTAATCATTGAAAAATAATGCGCGAACCAGAGTAATTATATCAGCTGCAGGTTTTATTTTTGTAATACGGTGAGTGACTTTAATATTCGGATACCATACAAGTTTTACTTTGTCACAGGACAATTTTGTTCAGGATAAAAGGAAGAATATTTGTTGTTACACTATTGAGTTAACAAAAATATAAACGTCAATTATATATTTAATATCGTTATGTAATATAATTATCAGAAAATTTGAGGATTGTTTATGGCGAGTGAGGAAGAAGCGCCGCGTTTCTTGGTCGATTAAATTATTTCGTTGAACTTGGAAGAGACGCAACACATTCGCATTATACGCGCGGCTGCTTTATCGGTTTCCACGACGTATCTCTACCAGGCGACCATATAAATTCCGCGATAAAATCTCGACAAATGAAATTACAGGGCGGACCTCCGTTAGGTCACGCAACAGTCTAAGTTGCTGCGTATATCGCCGGACGTACACACCGACGAAAGCGCGAAAACGGGAATTGTGCGATAAAAATGAACGAGGAGCCGAAGGAGCGTAAGAGGGCGATCGGTGACAAGATTGATCTTGCAAGACAGATAGATTTGCATCGCGTGTAAGATCTGCTTACGGCAATTTACGCCGCACGCCACCTCTCCCCGCGATCTTGTTGCGACAACGCGATGTCTTTGCGTCGACAAAGTACGTACCTAGAGACGCGCTAGCGCGGTTCATTGCCACGTACATAAAAATCATCATCCGCCGAATGAGTGTCAAACGCTCTCATCGCGTTTCCCTATCTCGAGATTTTCGCTCGACGAGTATTTCACTCAAAATACTCGTCGAGCAAAAAAACACTAAGGCATTAATGAAAGATCTGAAATTATTTTATAAACGTCAATACGAGTTTTTTATTGCGACTAGTGCGAACACGATTGACGCAGTCACTCCAGAGATAAAAAGATACATACCTCAAAATGTAACTGTATTATAAAAAATAATTTAATTTTGCTTTTATTAAATGATTTTTTTATCAAATATTTTGAATAAGTGCAGATTTTTTAAAAACGGATTGACAATAGGTGGGTAAATGAAATATATTTTGGCGATGGGTTTTCACATTATTTATTTTTTTTTTTTTGATAAAACACACAACGTTCAATTTTCTATTTTTTATACATTTGGATATTTCTTAGGTATTTAGCGAATGTTTGTTTCGATCTTTGTAAAGACCTTTTTAAGATCTTGATATATTTACGCGTTCTTTTCGCGCGAGCAAAATCTTGTATGTGTAATTGCGCTACACACATATGTAAATCTCTATAGCGTATATATGATGAATAGATCGCGCGAAAAGACCGGGTGGATAGAAATTCTCGAGATATCGCTCTCTCGAGAGTCCGAGAGCAACAATAATTTAGAATCGCTCGATAACTGAGTAATTACTTATCATACCGGAGTCGACGCGATAGTTGTGTTCAGTCTAGTTGCAATCTTAATCGTCGCGCTATCAGTCGTAATTACACACAGTCGCAAATATTGCGCAATATATCTTTTATGTATGGCGAGCTATATGTAGGATATACACATATGTATATATATATCTCTTTAATCGTTCTCAAACGTCGCATATATATGATACGTGCTTTGAGACAAAAAATGACAGAGCGCGGCCTCGACGCGATTGTGGTGTTCATATCTGCGCACTTATAATAGCCGCCATAAAACTCTAGTTAGTGGATGATGTACAAAGACGTATAATCTATTCACGCGCAAAAAGCGCCATTGTCGCGCCATTGATCGTTACTCGGTTGTAATTACAGATTACGGAATACATATATTTGCGATAAAAACCTAAATCCCTCACGGGATTTGACGTCGCAGTTTAGCATACAATGACACACACGCATATATACATATATATATATATAGCGCGCGCTTTATTGACATTGTGATACGCGCGCGTGTGAATACACGTTCGTGGATCATCCGCACATTACGTTCATATACGACATCGTAAAATGCCGCGTGGATAACGTCATACACAGCTCTTTCTCATCAACGACGGATTAAGGGACAGATGCGCGTGTATACCCATGAAAAGAGAAGGAGAGAGAGAGAGAGAGAGAAAGAAAGGGAGAAGGAACGATCACGAAACGATCCTACTATACGTGCCAGTCATTCGGGGATCGGCCGATAAATAATTACTGATAGCCCGCTCCGTTGCAACATCTACGGCGTCATTCGCGCGGGTTCGGACGAAAGCTATTACGCTGTTGGCCGCGATAGCAACATTATACGAGGCCGTATACATCAGCATTCAGCCGACGCCTAAACGCATAAATTCCGTCGCGACGATCCGCCCGAGAGCGGAATCGCGGTGGATATATCGTAACCGCGCGTTCGATCTTCCACATCCTCCTCCTCCTCGTTCTCCGCTTTCTGCTCCTTCGCGCGACCGTATTTTCCCGTGTCCGGACGTCCGCGAGGGTCAAGAGGGAATCCTCACGAGCCATTATCCTCCCGACCGAGCTAATTTATGAATGGATTATGAATGGACGCGTCGCTTTAATGGCCGGCGGTTTTTCGCGCGCCGGCCGCGATAGAAAATCGGGCTCGGGGAAGCCCGCGGCGAAAATGCGAGAAGCGCGGCGCGTGACGCGACTGAAATTAGGCTCTCTCTCTTTCTCTCGATCGACACCGGAGCCGTTACCTTCGCTTGGATTTACCACCGACGTTCTTCTTTCACGGCGCGCGTCCGTCTTTCTCGCTGGTCCGGAATTATCCGTAATCTCTCGCGGCGCTTTTGTGTGCGCGGTGGAACAAAATGATGGGAGAGAGTCTTTTAGTCTCTCCCATCGGCCACCAGCACTATTACTATCAAATTACAAAAAATCGATTGACGCAAATAAAAAAAACGTCTCGAATTTTTGATCTCGTGTTTAGCATTGCCAATGGCAGAAGAGAGATGTTGCAATTGTAATTTGAAGAGAATTATATGCACGGCCGCTTAAGCGGCTATGTGAAAGCTTATGAAAATTTATATAATTTCGCGGTTCGCTAAGAAACCGTGCAGAATTCTTAATACACGTGTTCGACGAAGTATTTTAGATTGTTGGAAATTCGGATCTATCGCGTGCAGATTGCACCGAAAATATACGACGTCCGATAATAGTCAAAGTGAAATTCATCTTCTCCGAGAGATAGAAACGTAAACGAGAGATTTATATTTTTGCGCAGCAAATCAAGTTAATATATATCTAATAAATAGTCAAGTAAATAATAATCTAAAATTATTAATATATTTATAAATGAAAAATTATTATTAATTTCCATAATAAATAAAAAATTAGAATTTTACGGGGGATGGGTTTTAATTCTATTTGATATAATTTAGTTACGAAAAGAAACTCATCGCCACATATATGGTCCGCTTTTGTCTAAGGCCGCTTTGATTGCGATATTGGGCGTGGCCCGCATCGAATCAGGTTTCGTAAAAACAGATCGAGTTTGCGGTAATGAGCATTATCCTCGTGGCGCTCGAGAAATTTTCGATAACTTCCGCGATACGCTAATTAAGGCGATTCGGAGAAACACGACGAGGAAGAAAACGCGCTTTATCGTGACTGTAAGGCACGAAACTGGAACGCCACGTGTTGCCTATTATTAATTGACCGCCGAGGAAAACGGTCGGAAGACCGTTGGGTGTCAATAATATATATATATATATATATGTGTGTGTGTGTGTGTGTGTGACGACGATGATAAGCTCTCTCGTACGGGGTAGAAAATCGGCGGTAAATTGATGTATTAAGGGGAACGATCAACTTATTGGCGACACGAACAAAGCGGCGCAAACCGGATCTGATAAAAAGCCAGTGTGTGTGTGTGTGTGTGTGTGTGTGTGTGTATGTGTGCGCGCGCGTCGATCAACGCTCGAGGACGATTGGGCGCAACGCGGATATACGGAGAAAGGATTACGAATGCATAAACGGCAATCGGTAATCGACTGTTACGATATATCGGAGCTTGCTGATGTTTCAACAATCCCGTAGAATTCGTAATTGCTGCCCATTGACGCTCGGGAAATTTCTTGGCGACGCGCATATAATGGACGCGGCTCTCTAAGCCTTGTGTGTTCCGCGATAAAGAAATAATGTTTCCGAGCGTTCAACATCGGCGTGGACATTGGCTGCGTTCGTTTCAATGCCTCGCGGGTCTGATGACGATCAATAATCAACGGTCTCGTTGGTCGATGACCTTTGCGGATGTCTCAAGGAAAAAGTCCACGTCGTATCGAACCTGCTTGTAACTGGCTGCTAATTAATAATCCAATTACACGCGGGAATGCGCGACGTAAACACGAACTTCCGTTCTCGTGTGACGAGCCGCGGCGCGCGCTTTTCACAAGCTCCACCTGCCTCCCCTCCCTCCCCGAAAGAACCGAAGATCGTATTCTCATATTCTCCCAGACGAGATAAAATTAAATCCCATTCTATTCTTATCTAACGCGCATTCCGATCTCATCAAATTGTTTACGTTTATCTCTCACTTCTCCTCGAACACCTGCGGCCATTTTTCACGCCGGTCGGATATACAGCATTTAATTGAGACTCGTTGCGAAAGATGCAAAGCGCGCGAGCGTGGGGGAGGTGGGGAAGAAGCAGAAGGGGAGAAGGATGAAGAATGATAAATGTCGATCGCTCGATCGACCGAGTCGACGCGTATCAGACGACGACGACGACGACGATTATCTTCCGAGTTGCGGCTGCCGCGCGCATCGAGCGGGATTACTCGGCGGACCGTGCAATTTTACTCTGAAAAATCAAACGGTGAAGTCGAGCGTGCGTTGCCGTGATCGTTCCCAAAGGAAAAAGCAAAGTTTTTTTGCTCGGCGCCTGCAGACAATCATTTTCGCGCGCGCGCGCGCGCGCGTCGATTATATCAGCCTTTCTCGCAGAAAATCTGACGAGTGTTTTATATCTGTCGCGGCGAGACAAGTTTATTGCGGTTTATATCCGCTGATTGTGCTGAGTGAAATAAAACATTTTTCTGCGTTTTCGCACGGCGCGCGTCAGCCGTGGCTTTCAGTTAACGTGCGCGAGTTAATTAGCACGTTAAATCGCGGCATCGGTTACGATAGCACCCCTAGGGGAAAACAAACTCGCGTCAATATTTCAAACAAAACTCAAACACGCGAGGAAAGTTTTCCCGAAGAGAGCATATATAATTGTTTCGTTTTATTTGGCGCGGGGCACGTCTCGGGGCTACCGAGTCGCGCCGCGGAGGGAGGGGGGAACGGTTGCGATTATTAATGATTAATAATGTAGACGTCAGGAGAAGGCTTGTGTTATCTCGCGCGTTAGCTCTCATTATTGCGCGATATATCTAGGCGGGCGAGAGTGTGCTGTGTTCCCTTTTTTTTTTTTTTTTTTTGCAAAACAGCAGATAGCAATATCGAGACTCTTATGCAATAACGTTAGATTCCATTTGGCTACCGCGCTTATTGCGGTTACACCTATCGGAGCGTATAGAAAAAGAAGTCAATTTCCTCGATCGATTTCTTTGCCTGCAAAGTCGTTCAGGGATCAATCTCCCCGAACAATTCCCGAAGCATTTTGCACTTACATGCTTCATCCATTAATACACTTCACATTGTGCCAGGCTCTGTGCGGCAAAAACAAAAAAAAAAGAAAAAAAGAAGGCAGTTTGACATATTCCAGCAAATCGATAACGGGCGAGCGCCTTTTACATGTTGGGTTGTTGCTTGCGCAACACACCGTGTTGCAATTATATTCCGCAACGTTATTTGAACAGATATTCCAATTTCGTCGATCATTTCCTGAGTCATACTGCGGCGCTAAAGAAGTGGGAAAGAAAAGAAATAAATACGCGTGGCGCATTTGGAAAGAAAAAATCTCAAATGGACAATGGAGGGTTGCAAAGTTCGAAATAGATTTCTTTTGTCCGCGCAGTGTTCGTTAGAACCCTGAATCGTTGATATCAACAGTTAGACCGACAAATCTCGCGATACGTTGGAGCGAATGACGACGATGACGGTTAGAACTAAAGTGGTAACCGCTTTCTCGGACAGACGGCTCGGCCGAAATCTCGGATGTAACTGCCGTCCAATTTTTCTTTTCCATCCCTTTTTCGAAAACCGGACGTTAATTCGTCAGAATCAGTCCGGGGATGAGAGAGAAGGAGAGAGAAGACGAGCATCCTCGCGCGTTCTTCTACGGACGCGCGCGTATCGTGACGACGCGGTCTCCACGCGCCGCGAATTATATCAAAGGAAGTTCAGTTCCGTTCGTGACCACTGTCCGGTTTGCCCGGTTTTTCCCATGACCCGCGCGAAACAACGTACGGCGAAGAAACGATCTTACTGGCCCGCTTAACTCTCATTACGCGCGCGCACATGTCCGCACGGGGGGGTTGGTAAGTTTAAAACGGTCTTCGCGGGTCCGTCCTCTCTCTGTTTCGTTTCGTCGTCTCTTTCGCGGGTCTTCGTGATGGCGCAGGACATCAGAGTGGACGAAGACTCCCCCGATCAGGTTTTCGTTCCCACCGAACCGGTGGCGACAGCGCGTACAAAATAAATTAAAAAAAAAAAAAAATGAAACCAGAAAGAAGTCGCTCGCGCAACCCCCGGTCATCGATGGTCATCCCCAAAGGAAATCTGCACACCGTCATCGCCATCACGACCGGACACAGAAGAGACCATGGTCACTGTCCCTCCGTCTATTCAATCACGCGCAATATCCCTCGTCGCGGTCTCACGACGCAGGTTGCGCTCCTCTTTGGAGCGGAGGGTGACCTACCGACTGATCCCCGGTTCGCGCGTATCACCGGGTATTGTCGAAAACCGGATTTCGATGAACGGCGATAATGTATGCGAATGGTCACTGCGCGCGACTCGGGGAGGAGAGGGGGGAGGGAGAAAAAAAAAGGGGAGACCACTGCCGCACAGACGATGGGCAGGACGCGCATCATCCACGAGCAGTCAGACTTTTATTTGTGTAAGACCATTATTTTAAATGCCTGTTCTGATGGTTTATTTATTCAGAATATCATTAAAAGTATCTTATTTACGATATTTTTATTGTTACTAACGATTTTGTAAATTGATACTTTTATAGTCGCGCTAGTGGCTCTCATTATTCATACGGTTGCTATTAAGATGAAAAAAAAAAAAGTTGTATATTGCGAGGCAAAAACAAAACATTTATTATTTAAAAAAACAAAGTTTATTATTTTGTTATTGATTAAAATTTTGATATTTTAAATGTGTGGACGCGAGAGAAGTAACAAATAAAATTCCCAAACTTCTTCGCTCTTCCAGCTCAATCGGTCTCACACTGCCTCCGGCAGGTTGCCAGAGCTCTTCCTCCTCCGGGCTCTTTCAGGCTTGACCCGGTTGATCGGGGCCATCGCGAGGGCAGCGCATCAGGTATTGTCGAAAACCGGATTTCGCGGTAATGTATGCGAATGGACAGTGCGCGCACACTGCGGGACGACGAACAGTGGCAAAGGGTTGCAGAGATCCTGCGACCGGACCTTCCGTACGCTCTTTCTCTCTTTCTCTCTCTCTCTCTCTCTTCCCGGGCGCGAACGGGGAGTTGAAAGGGGGCAATAACGGGGGTACCGTTTGCTGCTCTTGCGAGGGGCCCACCCGATGACCCCATGGAATCCGGAAACTCGCTAAACCGGATCTATTGGTCAGTTTCACGTGTCTTACGAGAGCCAGGGGACTCTGTTCTCTCCCGAGTTCTTTCCCTCTCCTCATTCTTCATTCTCCTCCGGGTCGTCATTGAGCGCCGCGCCGGTGCACGAAGGGCTAAGAGCACGGGCTCACCTGTACGCACACCTACCTGGTGCGTGTACGTCCGCGCACGTATGTCCGCGTATGTTCGCTTGACCGTCGTCGTAATCTGTTTGTGTGCGCGCGCGCGCGCGCGCAAAACACACGTGTGAGAGCAAAGACAACCCACTATCGGGGACTTGGTGAGAACTGGACACCGGTCGTACTCTCAGATCAGGACGAAGTTCGTATTGTTGTTGGTGGTCTAGCCCGGTGGTTCGCCACGTCTCTCTTCTGTACTTGCCGCGATAGTTTTTCCTACACGTGTACGACGTTACATATACGTCGTTCCGGGGCTGACTGCGTAATAACCCACCCCGTCGCTTCCGCCCGGATGATCCTTCCTCGCTAACGGTCGCGGAGAGCGGCGGAGTCGGAGACGGGGCTTGCACGTTTCTCGAGAGAATTGGCATAAACATTGGCGTTATGATCGATCGACCGTTAATTAACCGGGAAAACCTGGTGTTTGCACGAGATGGGAGCAGCGATGTCGAAGAAACTAATCGCGCGAATCGCGTTTCGGTCCCTGCTATTTATATCAATTAGCAGACGCACGATCGATCATCCCGTCTTGTTCGAGGAAAAAGGCACCGTTTCAAGCAGGAAGAAATGACTTATGTTTGCGAGAAAGGAGCCTGTCTTACCAACTCTCCCTTTCTCTCTTTCTCTTTTTGCGGCGATAATAATCTGTTTTCGCGCAACATTGGATTGAATTGTTTGCCGGCTTATCAAGTTTGCGCGCAATGACGTGATGTAAAAAACCGACGCGTTGTGGGTAATTTTAAATATAAATATTCGCAGATTTTTTTTTTAGAACGCAAAAACCTCTCGAGCCGGAGAAGTTTCTCGCACGCTGTTACCTAAGCCGACTTCAATCGGGATGCGTTTCATCGTGAATTCATCGAGCTATATCGCAATCTTGTCGTCGTTACGAATAAAAGTGTCCGTCGTAAATCACGCGACGGCAATAATTATTCAAAACCGTTGCGCAAACCGTCGGAAACTTTTGATCGCGAGTTTTTGTTTTTTTCTTTTTTTTTTTAGAAGACAAAATTTAATCGACAGATTCTCTCAAATGTCTCATAATGTATTCGAGAACATTTACGCTAATTACCGTAATAAAACAAGAAGAAAAAAAATATATATATTTTTTTTTGGAGAACCAATTCTCTTTAATTTTTTAACATCTGGGAGTTGTTTGCTTGTGAGTTGTTTGTCCGTCCCATCAATGTCACGCAAGGACATACGTACGTGGCCGCGCGTCGTCGTAAAAAAATAGCACAGAGAAAAGAAATCGCATAATAAAAATTTTAATTTTATTGACCGCACGGCCTTCCGTTTGGGCGACGCGCTTGGCTAATTCCGATTTAATTTACAAGACTGTTTCGCTTTGTAGCCAACCAACTTTCTTACACACACGCTTGATTTTGCGCGAGACGGAAGTCTGACCTTTCCACAACCACTCCCTTCCGTTTTTACATTTGTTAATCCGACTGTTTCGCGCTTAAATTCCCGCAATGTATTGTCTTATTACTCGGCATTTACCTTTTACGCGCCAATAAAATGTGCAATACGCGTTGTTGTCGCTCGTATATATTTATTCGCGACTGTGTTCCTTGCGCATTATTCTTCGATCGCGAGTAATTTCCAGTCGAGACGTTCGCGCAAACAACAAACTCACACGGACGCGGCGCGCGCGCGCGCAAAAAAAAAACTCGCCTCGAAACGTCGCCAAAGTTATATGAAATTTGTCAGAATTTCATTTTCGCGAGCCTTCGTCCGCGAACGATGCGTTAAGTCAGGTCATGTTATGGCCTTATCTCCCACGAGGCTGCACAATGATGTAGAGAAACTCAAGAAGGTCCCGAAACGGTTCACCGGTGTGTCGTCCCATTCCAGCGGGCCCCGGTTTTTTCTCTCGTCTTTTTGCGGATTTAATTTATGGAGCGATTTTAATGTCTAAAAATACCGCGTGCGCGGTCCCGCCTCGAGATTCCAAGCGGTTTCTGGTCTTTCCAGATCTTCTCGCGCGCTCTCTCTCTCTCTCTCTCTCTCTTTCTTTTTTTCACGTTCTCTCACTCCGTATTTCGTCTTTCTCGCGGGACGCGCAAGTATCGCGTGCTCGCACACCCACAGAGAGCGCAAGTCGCTATCTCCTCGATACAAAGACGAGATACTTTTGCTGAAGAAATTTTCGCGCTCGTTTCACGTCGATCTCCCGCGTGTGTGTACGTGTTCTCTTTCTCTGTGTGTGTGTACGCGCACGTATTTGACGTTTCCAGTCTTCGATCGAATGCGAACTGAATTGCAGATATTATAAATCGCGATGCCCCGCGTATCAGAGGCGCCTCGGGCTTCTCAGTGTCTTTCGTCGAGTTACGCACGAAACCGGCGAGTTGTATGTACGTTTCGCCATAGAGCTTTAAGTATGATTTATCGTTTGCTGGTTGCGTGCGCGCTCCTCTCTTCTCCCGTGCCTGGGTATATACGCGCGTACCTTGCTTTTCTTACTTTCATTTTTTTTCAGAGACCTACGAAAATAACCACCCGATACCTTCGGAGAATCGAACGCGAGTCGAATCCGCGGGCGAAATTTTCGCTTAATCCGAACAAAACGCCTCGGTCGTTGTGAAATGAATCTTATCGCACCGATAAAGCCGTGTAGTTATGGCCGTAATAGAAGACGAGCGCGCAGATAACGCGATCGGATTATTAAATTAAATATTCCGTAACAAAAAGATAGAGCGAGCGAGTGAAAGAGAGAGACCCCGCCCGTCCGCTATTCCGATACGTTTAAATGCGCACTAAATTACCGCGTAGAACATTATCCCCGGCTCTTACACCGATAAATGCTACTTATATCGAGCGCAATAATTCTCGTCGGATCAGTTGTAAATTATTTCGGAGCCTGATATAACGCCGCTCCACACGCAGCCGCGCCTCATCCTCGCCGATGACTTTTCGCCGATCGCGATACGCGTTCCCGAATAAATTTTGCGTCACATACAGGGAATAAATTATTTCGCTCTTAGAAGTTACAGGAGAAAAAATTATCATCACGGTCGCGCGCGATATTTTTGCAATTAGAAAATACGTAAATTCTGAACACTTTGCTGGAATCGGCAATTAGAAACAAAAAAGAAGTATCGATATGCGATATAT
>QVNW01000629.1:0-81866 GCA_014825475.1 Pseudomyrmex flavicornis | reverse complement strand
AGAGAGAGAGAGAGAGAGAGAGATGATGGTTAAAGCGGGAGACCGCGAAGCGCGGCGTGCTCGGCAAGAGAACGTCGTTGGATGAAAGAATGACTGCCGCTCAAGAAAGGGAAAGAACGCGATTTATTCGATGCGGTAAATCAAAACTCGTGAGAACCGCATAAAAACAAAATGTAGATAAATATAATAATGCCTATATGCGCGCATCACTTGATATCGCGAAAGAGACGTAAAGAGATTCAAACTGGAAAGTTTTTAAAGAGGAAAATTTTTTTTAATATTATTGCTATTTAAAATTATATTTTATCTTATTCTATATTGATATTTATATTTTTTTAATATTATTGCTATTTAAAATTATATTTTATCTTATTCTATATTGATATTTATATTCTGATACGCGGACAGATATATCACGCAAGCAAATACATATAATACACATGGCGTATTATTTATTTATTTATATTATATGGTCACGGTTATTATTTATTCTATTGGTGAGGCTTAATCCATGTAAATATTTCATGATAATCAATAGACGATAATTTGGCTTTGTGAACAATATTAGATTATTAAGTGTGACGTGTTATATTAATGCGCGTATAAAATTGCGCATTTAATAAAAATTAAGAGAACACTGTGTGTTCGTACGCGGCAAAATTTATTGATACGAAATAATTAATAACAGACGCAATAAGAATATGAGATAATAGCCTCGTTCGAGTATTACATTAGTAAATAAAATGAGCGGTTTTCATCGTATTGTTCTTTCGCGAGTTATACGTTTTTATGAAACAAGCACAAATCAAAGAGAGGAAAATACATATAGAACGGTGAAATAGACCTTTGGAGAAGGTTAGAGAGCGAGAAGGGAGAAAATTGTAGTGGTAGAGCCGCTTTCTCTCAGTAGACGAAGCCATTTACGGGCACGTAAGCGGTTTCCATTGTCTATGAGGTATAATGGAGTAATCTCGCGGTGATGCGCCACCACCGAGGCCGATATTCAAATTGCGCACCTCTTACGTGTGTATATACACGCCGACCGTCGTCGTATACCGGGGGTCTTCCGGTCAACAGTGAGAACCAACATCGCCCGTCGATACCGTAGACGATGACCAAACTCTCTCTCGCGTACAACACCGGCTGCGATATGAGATACTCACGGCTGCGCGCAACTACTTTCATGAATTTCATAATGTATCTCGTGCATTGTGATGCTATATTCGCGACGCTCGACACGACGACCAATTCAATATACGTTGATGAATACTTAATATTTATTAACCCTTACGACTTAACAAACCGAAATCTAGCGTCTGAAATTCCGCGTCTCAGGTTTACCGAGATATAGATTGTAAGGAAGTGTGAACATTTTTTTTTTTTTATATATATATATATTAAAAGAATGTAAATTAAACATCTTAAAACAAGAAGCTGTGTGATCTTTCTCTTTTCTTTTTTTTTTCTATAAACTTGATAAATGAGTCAGTTACCAAGTTTAATTCATTATTTTTCAACACGGAGTTTCACACGAATTTATGCTACGTGCTCTGTTTTTCGCAATGGCGTGATAATTTAAACATAACTTTGCTTTGAATAACATTCCATTGTCTCCGGAAGACGATGAAGTCGGAAACGAAGAATCGTTCATCTGCGGTTCCGCGTGGCCAAATTCCTTTTAATTACCCGACCGCGCCTAAATTCCCGCATTAATCGTCGCGCGTATTTCCACGTAAACAATATCATACCTATTTGTCTTCATTAAACTCTTCGAAATACTTCAGCATGATTAAACGCTCCGAAATGCGCGCTTCTTGTTACGGTCCTGGGGCTCGTGGTTTGCCCATAAATGTACACGTTAACGCACACCGACGCGAAGCGCACACACGTATGCACACACATACACACACACACACACATGTTCGCGCGTATGTTCCGCGCGCTCGCGCTCGCACCCTCTCTCGCACCCTCTCCGCGTGAGCGAGCGGGCGAGCAAGCGGACGAGACGAGCGTGTACGCGATGGTTACGGCGATATATCATCGCACGTCCAGAGTCATAACGTGACGCGCAACACGCGGGCGCATCAGTCATTTAGCCGCAAATGGAATCTGCTTCCTTCCTCCCGCCGCATTTCCGCGCCTTGTACACAGTATTTTGCACGACCGCGCGCGGCCATTGTGCCACGGAGAAGCCGCGCGCATGAGCTCGCTCGTTTGCACGAGGATGACGCGACGAAATTCAACCCTACGCCGGTGTCGAAATTTCGAAAATACGAGGCGACGAGATACGGCGGGGAAATTGCCGACCGACAGCGGGACGAAAACTTGGAATATACATACATATATTCGCGGTATTCCGATAAATGATCAGTTTGACTTGTGCGATCACCAATATTAATCGTTATTTAGTAGCCAATTGGGGGAGGAGAAAGGCATTAACTCGGGAACACGAGCTTGGGGTGACTCAGTCACCCATCCAGGCTCTTGCGTTCGACAGCTGTACAAAAGGAACTTGATGAATGGTGATGATGAAAATTGGAATTCTTTCAAAATTTATCAGGTTTATATCTATATATAAATCAGTGGTTTCAATTATATAACATATACTTTTGTTTCCGTACGTACTATCTGCCAGAAACAAATCATTGAAACTAGTTGCAAAGTCTATAGCGTTAAAGATAAACTATTGATTGGTTATTCGATTTTTTTTTTTTTTTTTTAGTTATCCGATAACTTGCGAACTAGATGTTTCGAAAAATTGGTCTTTTCCAAATAAATAGATTTGAGCTGTAACAATTTTTTTAGAAATAAAAAATGTAACGGCTTCAGAAAAACGCACATCGCGAAACCGTACTACTTCAAACCAATTGCTGTTACTGTTAAAGAAATCGGAGAATATGTGCCAACAGTCGCTTCCATCGATCGGCAAGCATACTCAAAATGAATTGCCCGCGGACACTGGATATCTTCATCAAATTCCAGCTATTTTTGGCCGGAAATCGTTACGAAGCGAACCATTATAAATGGTCCGTTTCTCTTTCTCACTTTGTTTTTCCAATAGAAGAACACGTCTGAGCGTACATATTTCGCCACGGAAATGACGAATCAACGAAGCAAATATAATTAAAGAGGGATAGATAGAGAGATCGATAATCGAATTATGTAGCTTTTAATACACTGTAACGCAATAAATGTATACGTGTATGCGCGCTAAATATAATAAATTAAGAAAACAATAGTTTGTGACAAACCGTAATTAACATCGGATATTTTTTTTTTTTTTTATCAAATTTAATATTCATAACTATTTATTTTTGTGTCAACTAAAAATTCTCGACTAAAATATCGGAAAGAACATATTTCCGTTCTACATTTGTAACGTCAAGAAATCCAATTTATTTTCAAATTTATTTTTTGACGCTTTTTTTTCGGATCATATTCTTTTATGCGAGATCTATTCTCCTCTGATTTGTTGAGCTTACAAGATTGGCTGTGGAATGATTCATAACAAGAGATGAAGGTGTGGCATAGAATCGCGACATTCTTATTCGAGATATGTCACACGGACTTGCGCGAGAAGCATACGCGATGCTCAATGCAATCTTACGCGAACATCAGGTTGGATACTTCGGCCCAGCACCTGCGTCTCAACGTAAGAGTAGGCACCTGCGCGATACTCCTTGCCCTTTTTCCCTCCTCGACCGCCCGTCTTTTCTCCACCGCTTAATGGACTTTAACGAGTCCCGGGGTATGAGCGGGACTAGGGTGAGAGAGGAACGACAGACGCCCGAGCCCCGCCGCGGTTAAATTAGAAAACTCTCGGGATCCCTTGCGGCAGAGGGGAGAGGGAAGGAGGGAGAGAATATTTAAATTAGGTGAACGCCCTACGTCATGCCGTATCTTTAATGAGTTGGATGAGGGATCGAGATTTTTTTCGGCGATGGTCCCCTCTCAACGACGAGGTCCCGCACACATTCCCCGCATTCCGCCCCGTACTGCTCCTGCGAGCAGGTGCGAAACCGGTATTTATTCCGAATTGTACAGGGATAGCACAACAATGCCTGATCGCGCGCCCGTATATTTTAAAAACCCGCGCGTAGATTAAAATACGTATGAACCATCACAAAAGAGATTTTAATTCAATAAAAGGGTATTAACTTTAGCCGCGTGACAAAAGGAAATAAGATACGCTACGGAATTGTTATACGTTTGTTGTCATCCGTGCGAGAGGGGAGAATTTTATTTCTCAAGTAAATTCGTTTTTCTTTCTGTGTGTACCACTTTCCTAAATAATAGCGCCTAATAGCGCGCAACGTGTATAATTATTATCATTTGCAACCGTCTATATCAACAATCGTATACTTTCATTAGTTCAACTAGATCGGTTATTAAATTAATCCCCTCTCTCTTCCTCTTTCTCCCACACAGGACATATAATTTCCTATCCCTGAATGTGTATACGCAATAATGCGGACCTCCCAACAGTATCCTGGCTGATTAATACTACGCTAGCTGCCTTCTCTCTCTTCCCGTGAATATTGCTGCAGCGGCGTTACAGTAATTATTATTACAGATCGTTGAATTATTCCCCAATAATTAGACCCGTTACGTCGTTATATCAATATAATTCCGGTTGTCGCGCACGCGATGCATAATGAAGCTCGTTGTGAAATGCGGCTTGGCGCGTATGTACATATCGGTGCCCGATTATATTTCGAGCGGAAACTCGTTCTTGCGAAAGAGAAGGCAAGGCTCTTTGCAAAGCTCAAACGTAACGAAGAGCGCACCCTTCCTCTTCCCTTGTTCCGTCTCTCAGATGCTTAAGAAGAACGATGAACGCAGCGACGAACTTCCGTTCTTCTCGTAGTATTAATGTGCACCGTCAGTCAAATTAAAAAGTTCGTAATACCTAACTAATTATTACTTCGAACTCAAATAAAAGATCAAATTAATAAGTATGATACTTGTTCACTTTTACAAACAAAGGTCAAACGATTATTATTCTTAGAAAAGACGCGACGCGCTCTAATTCAAGGTTAAACGAAACGTATATTAAAATGTCAAGCGTAGTCGTAAAAGAGGGGAAAATATGAAATTTATACGCACAAGCCACGCATGTAATCACCCCGCCTATTTGGGGGAGCTTTCGCAGTCGTCTAAATTTCAATTAAGCGATCTCTTGCGTCTCGCTCGCCCTCGGTGGTGTCGAATATCCGACACCGGTGTCGTTTCATAACAACTGCCTAAGAAGCTCGCCTAAGTGGAACTCCCTCTTAGCACCCTAGAAAGGTACGTCGGAACGATAAAGAGAGAAGAAGCGTCTCACGCGATCAGACTTCATAAGCGGGACGTCTACGAGCCCTCGAAGATAAGCAAGCTTGTTGTCGGTCCTTTGAATCAACGTCCTGCCGCGAATCGCGGAGCATCTCTCGTCTTCAAGAAGAATCCGGCGAGGTGTGTGTATGTGTGTACGTGTGTGTGTGTGTGTCTATCGTAACAGCTCTGCGCGTCGTTTGTCGCTACTTTATATTCGCGTCAAATCGCGTGCATATTTTAATCGCACACAACCGCGGTTACGATCTACTTTTTTTCTAGAAGTTAATCGTCCGGGGTGTGAGCGCGAGGGAAGGAGGAGAAAATATGGACTGGCTGAATCCGTGATCGGCTGAGCCCTATCTCTCTTCGAGATGAGTTTTCGGGAAGATTCCATCTGATGCGCAGTGAATCTCTTCGTACCCGTAGCGAGACAGCTCGGCTGCATACGCTATCGGGGGTAAAAATAGAGACAGTTTTCCGATATGAAACATTTCCTGTCAGAAGTAAGTGAATTAAGAAAAATCCTGTCTGTGCGTGAAGGTGAATTTCTTTAACCTTCAAAAACGCGGATTGGTTTTATAATTGTCGAGTCTTTTTTTTTCTTTTCTTTTTGTCGTTTGCGCTTGTGTAATTATGTGAAACTTTTCAATGTCGCAATGTATTTATTCTAGTTATCAGATGTATAATATTTATATGCTGAGTCTGTCTTGAAAGTACAATTTCGATTTACCATGTGAACGGAATAAAATTCAATTATATCCATCATCAATCGTCAATCTTTCGTAAATGATGTATCTCTAGACACAAAAATACATATATCATAATTAGAAACATTGTGTGGGGCCAATCGATTTAAGTGAATTTATTACGAAGCGACGTGAAAAGAAATTTGATGTTTTATGTCCGCATTTTTATTTATTTATTTTTTTTTTTACATAAACGAGTGTAAAGTTTTGCGCACGGAAATTCGATTTTTTTTTTTTTTTTTTTTTTTTTTTTTTTTTTTAAGAGTCTAATAGCGGTCCTAGTCAAAAACTTGCAATAAAAAAGTATCGGAAAAACTAATGCGACGTATGATATAAAAGGAATATCTCGGATTCGACTACGCGCCGGGTACGAGATCGCAGTTACATAACGTTATACGAAAGTTACGCGACATCACGTGAAAGGGCTTTTCGTTTTTCACATTTTTCATCGCTTTTCCGCGCGGCGCGGCGCGGAACGACGCGACTCTGCGAGCGGCGCCGAGATACGGAATTACAGTGAAAAAGGGAACACCCGGATGTAACACGTCGAACTGTCATCACGAGGACGTCTCGCGCGAGTGAATCGTTCCAACTAAAACCGGGCGACGTGTCTATTTGCGTCGCCGTTGGCACATATCATCTATCGAATGAGAACGACGGAAGTTGTGCAAAAGGATCGTTTCAGGCACGCGCCGCTGGAAGACAATTAGAAAAAAAAAAATCGAGTTGTTGTAGTTAGAAACGCTTACGATTTTGAACAAATCGAACACACAAAGATTCATTTTTCTGTCAAAAGAAAACGATCTGTAAATATATTTTACTTTTTTTGTAAGCAATTCTCTCTATAATAAAATACTAATTAATAATTGTCGTCAAATTTTTTCGAATTATCGCGGTATTGTAAAAAATCATATAGAAAACAAAAACCGTGTCACACGTGTGGATTTTTATTAATCAACAACGAAAATTTAAATATAGAAGTTTGTGTAAAAAATAATACAAGAATCGCGATCTTTTTTGCGAATATGAAAATTCTTTGCCACGTCACTCACGTAGTGTAGCTCTCGCGCGAGTATAAGAGAACTAAACTTGAACTCGTCAGGAAAGAGACAAAATTTCACCGAAAAATTTTGGAGATACGAAACGAAAAGAGAGATAAAACGGCAGAAGAAGGAACGATATGAAAACGGAAGTGCAATGAACGCGCGCGAACGAACCAACCTTTATCAGCCTCCAGAGGCACGTGGCCGCCGGTACAAGACGAGAACGACACCGGATATAAGCGACGGATAAGAAAGTTTCGCGGTGCTATGAAAAATGCAACGGCCGAGTTATCGTCGACGTGAATTTTTCATCGGTGCGAGTCGAGTTCTGGTCGCGAAAGCTACTCGCGAGATTCCCCGTCTTTCTTTCACTCCATCTTTCCACGTGAGCTGATCTTTTTCTTTTCTTCTTCGTCCCGCTTGCCAAACGGATATAACAAGCATCACGCGTAAGGAATTCCGGTCTGACCGACGGCGAAACTGTCCGCGATGCCAACTTTTCGCGGTTTTCGGAAACAGTCGCATGCATGATACAAATGATAGTGTATGAACTAGAGAAACGAACTTTTCATTTTTTTAACATCCGCTAATCCTGTCCAGAGATAATTTTCTCTTTTAAGATATCTTCTCTTTAAATTCACAAATTAGGCAAAACTAATCCTGTAATTGTAAAATTTCTTTCTTTCAAAAAACCGATGATGTATGTGTGCGTTAAAAAATTTACATTTATATAAAAATAAATTAGATTTGTAATATAAAATATAATATTGGACGGTGTATCACACCGTCCAATCACGTTTTAAATATCAGAAGTTATGAATACGAATTTGAAATCTGTAAAATAATTCTTAAAAACAACTTTTATATTAATTAATCAATTAATTAATATTTGACAAGAGATATTAAAATTTATTATACTTAAGAACATATATAAATATGTTCGAAAAACTTTTCATTGATCACACGCGATTGGATTTAATTCATTATTATTATATAAAAAAACCTTGTTTTTACATCACATGAGATTTTTTTAACTCTGTCATCACGCTTTAAAACAATTTTATAAAATTTTGAAATCCTGACTACATATGTGCGCGTGTGTGTATCGAGCGCGCGATATATATTATAACAGTTTAAGAGTAAATAGTACTCTACTTGAATGGGAGCGTGTGTTAAAAGATCGCCGCACTTATCATTTTTACATTCTGACCGCGCACCCGTTTTCCTCAGCTGGGATGTTTCTCTGCAACACGACGAACCTAGTTTCCAAAGTGTTGCTGCACCGAGAGAGAGAAAGAGAGAGAGAGAGAGAGAGAGAGAGAGAGAGAGAGAGAGCGCGAAGCGAAATTCTTCGTGCAACTATGCAGACGGTGGCGGTTTGTCGCGGAGAAATAAGACGGCGTCTAATAAAGTTCCGGCGATACGGCCGAGTGTTTTCCTCGGAAAATATCCACGGTTTGACTTTCCCTCGTCTCGGTTCTGAGTATCTATCGAGAAATAATCGTGCGCTTATAGGAGTCTCTCGCGCGTTCTTTCTTCGTTGTTACGATTTACAATTTTATCTAGAATAGATTTATTACATTTTGTACAGTCTGTAGCAAAAATATCTTTATCTAAAAACTTAACATCTCTTTTTTTTTTCATTTGTTCGGCTTTTCCAATTCTTGTATGATTGTAATTTCGCGCACACGTATGTTTTCGAAGATGAAAAACAACCGATTGCGAATGACGCGATACATTCGTACGACATCCGGAATCTCGCGAATGTACACACGCTTCTCGCCTAATCTTTTCCGAACATTCTTCCGGAAGTCTGCGGATCTAATCGCGTTCAGATATATGCTATTTTCGGAAGGGTAGTCACGATCCGCAGCAAGATTTGTCCCGGGAGTAGGAGATTGGAAGCGAGAGAGAAGAGAGAGAGAGAGAGAGAAAGAGAGAGATGAGTCACGGAAACGGAGATACGAGTTTCGAGAGGCAGATAGGAGGAATTCCATGGGGCGTGGACGGGATAAGTTATCCTTGCGTTTCCGCGTGCTCGTGCACGCGCGCGCGCCGACATTATTTCGTATCTTGCAGGACACTTCGGGCAATGAGGACGTCCTGCCTGGTACGCCGCCGGAATCCATAACGAGGTCTTATCAGTCTTAGTCCGACTTCCCTTCTTTTTCTCGCGTCTCGCGTCCGGTTCGTTTCTCCCTTCATGGGCGTGCGCGCGCGCGCGCTTTTCTCCTACTGTGAAGAATTCTCTAATGTTATCTTCTTTGTTCCTCCGCACGAAATGGAGTTTTGCTACTGTCGCTCTCGCATTCCTGTCTGGCGGTCATACCCGCGAGTGTTTACCTCACGAAGCGCACGCGTTGCGCTGAATTAAAATCGCAAATATGAAACGCTATTTCTTTAATGTGTCTGCGCATACGAAAGTATATTCTTGTTCGTATATAGATGCGTTCATTTTATTCAACGGTGTAAAAATGAGAAGAGACTGCTAGATTTAAAAAGTAACGAATTATTCGCGCAGATGTAATAAATTCTTCCATATTTGTCGTAAAATTTACTCTGCGAATGAAAATGGTTTCTCGGAGAGAAAAGAAGAGGGAACACAAAAATAAAACTGAGAACGAGTTTTGGCTTTGTTCCCGCAAGATCGCGACCGAAAGCAAGATGGTGGAATTGACGCTGAAGCAGCAGAAAGCGCGCGCTTCCATCCCCAAAAGAACCGAGGACGGGCAAAAAGCCGGAAGGTCGCTTGGCGCCAATTAATCGAAACATTCGATTTGCCGTCGTTTCCGCCAAACTGGCGGCAGCGACGAAACTACAATACAACACGGCCGCTTTATAGCGCTCCGAGCGCTAATAACGAACCCGGGCGAGCGATTACACGGCGTGATTTCGCGCAGATTGGACGCGAGTGATTAATTCTCGCGGCCAATCCCGCTGTGTCGTCCCGTTGCTCTCTGTGGATTCGTCGTCGGCGAAATCCAACCCCTCCGGGAGAGGATACTTTAATCCCGCAACCCAACGGAAAAGCGGCACGGTGCGGTTATTAATTCGTATGTCGGTTTTCCCGCTCGATGGGGGCGAAAAGGCAGCGTGGGGGTGACAGCGGGTGTCGAGAAACGTCGCGCGGCTCGAGAGGGAAATGCAAGGCTCGTAAAAACTCAACCCCATTGTTATCGTCATCATCGTGCGGTTTGTTTCGTGGTAGGCGCCACTCTGATGGAGGGAAAGACTGAGGAAACGAGGCAGAGAATTTTGCATACGGCCGCATCATTTTTATCAAACGCGATATTGCGATTTCCCACGCAATGCCTGTTAAGTGCGATCTTGATTAAATCCTTATATCTTTAGAATGTCAGGTCGGCAGTCATTTTTTTTTCTTTTAATTCGTGAGTATTCTACTCGTGTTGCTCTTATCGTTTTACAATAGATTAAAAAAAAAAATAAATTGTTCAAAATCTTATACTGTTTGTAGCGAATATTGTTCATTATTAATATAATATTTCATTATTAATATAATATTTCATATATTTTATAATTTATTTATTTTCTATATATATGATATTTTATATACACACATACTCGACATTTTACTTTGTTTTAATTGTTAATAAAAGATTGATTGGCGTCCACTTCTCCAGTTCTTACAAGCCTTTTTGAACATCTTGAACTGTTCTTCTTTCCAGATGATGTTAAACCGTTAATAGTACTCGAATTACAAGCGATGAACTTTCGGAGAAGTGCAAGTAGGAAATCTTATTCTTCCATTAGTTGCAAATGCACTTTACCTTAATTAAGAGTCTTACTTTGAGAGTCAGTTGCTGGGGGACTTAATATCGCAAATTAAAAAGTTGCGAAAGGAGCTAATATCCCTAATCAAATTTTCATCGGGAGGAGAAATCAACGGCGAGCCGCCGGTGAAAATCTGTAGGTGAAAAAAAAAAAAACGACGATGACGACGACGACTATATTTGCGCACCCCGCATTCCGTGCCAGTAATTCTTTCATCCCCGATGTCACCGGTCACGTCGCCAGAAGCGTCCCGGCATTCGTTCGTAGACAAAATATATACGTTCGCGATTATACGCACTAACAACGGAACGGGGCGACAACAGGGGTGAGTAGAGCGAGCAGAGGCTATTCTTCTGCATTGATTAATGCGCCCCGTGGAGCTCAAAACAGTTTCGCTACCCTTTCCCTCTTCTTTCCTCTCTCTCTCTCTCTCACACACACACACACACACTGATTCTCGCTCGACAGACCGACTCGCTTCGCGACGACATACTCATCTCCGATTTTATGCCTCGTTTGAGGGCACGTCCCAACACAGCCCTTCCCCGAAGACACCCTCGACGATGCCTGCGACGATCCCAACCCTCTGACGACGACGACGACGACGACGACAACGAGAACGGAGCGGCACGAAAATCACAGACCACGGGATTCGTGGTGCGGAGAGAACGGCCTATTTGATATTTAAATAAGCGTGTGTACGGGCGTGTGCGTAGTCATCGCACGGAGAACGAACCGACGTACGGGTCTATAAGTTGAACCGATGTCTTTTTTTAGAGAAAGCAGCGAAGGGTTTACAGGATGGTGTGGTGTACACTACGAAGGTTACGATCGATCGGGACTGCTCAAGGCTGCTGGTGAGATTTTCTGTTTTATGGCAACGCCGGGAGAATCAACCCCTTTCCGAAGGTATTTCGGGCGAGAAGGTATATTGGAATAAGGCGAGAACATCTTTACGCGCTGGTACCGCCCGCAAGTTCTCGAGCGTAGCTCGAGCCTTGGCAGAAAAATCGCTCTCGACCGAATAGAACAAGCGTTAGCGTTAGCTCGAGATATCGACATTAATTCTCAATAATATATCTCGATATTATTATTATGGAAATGTGTATGTGTGGGGAAAAAAAATCAGAGAAGAGAACAAAACTACTTTTCCAAAATTACTTTTCCACTTGTATCATCTTGTTTGCTTGCTAATTTTCTAAACTATATGTGTGCGCAAACAAGTTAAAAGGAATAAATTTGGCACACGAAAACTTTTTAGAAGCACTCGGCAGACGTTTCTCGTTTGGGACAATGTTCTCATCTCGTCATCGTCGCCCCCGTTAATCTCACAACAACACTGCTCTAAACGATATTCATCGCACGCGGCGTGTCTTAATCCACAGGTATCTCGGACAACGCGAGCCCTTGAAACAAAGTTGTCGGGTTTTCCCGGGCAAGAACTCCGGAGACACAATAACATGTTTCTGTATTAAGCGCGCGCGCGCGGAAGCAGGAGGGCATCATCTTCGCTCGGCGAGTTTTATACACTCCTCGACGTATCGCTTTCTGAACAAGTTACGAGAGACGGAGGGAGAGAAAAGAAAGCAAGAATGGAAACGTGCTCATATCTGCACGCCAAATTCCTGTTTCCGGCGGACACATTTATCTCGCCGCGATTCGAGGGTTCCGCAGAGGCATCGCGAGCCAAGAATCCGCCTATTTCTTTCGTAAACTTCCTTCATAAATACGTAATGAATTTCGCCAACAATAACGAGCGGAATGTACACTTATATTCGCACTCTTCTACCTCCTTCCTCCTCCTCCCTCTCTCCCGTTTCAAAAGGAGAGAAAATTCAGAGCGGTAATGTCTGTCGCATCGTGCCGCGCTCAACGCGCCAACTCTATATAGGCGGAGGGAGGAAAATTATAGGTCTGTTATTGTGTACTTTCTCCCCCTGGCTTTTCACGCTCGATCATTTATTTACGCAGAGCGACACTCGATTCCACGAACCGATCGAATTGTTCCCGAAGAAGCGACTTTTCCTATTATTTCCTCAGCATCATAGTGTGATGGCTTCGAACATACACGGGAGTGGTCAATTCACGTATGTAGCAATAAAGATAATGTCTTCAAGGCGTGACATATAAAAAAAAAATATACTTCGACCGTAAATTAAGTTTTGCCAACAAAATATTTGGAGATTAAAGTGTGATGAGCGTAACTCGCGCTGATGACATGCGTTCAACTCGAAACAGATGTTTTAAATAATTACTTATTCCATGTGCCCTCGTATGCCCAATTTTTTAACTAAATTTATCTTTTTTGATTTGAGAAATTAATGCAAGCCGTAATTACAGCGATCAGTCTGTCTTTTATCAAGCCCTGCCTCTTAGAGCGTTTTCACTTTCGTTCGAACACGTAGACTAAATTTTACGATGTTAAAAATAAAATAAAAAATTAAAATTTAAAAGTGCACGCTGCACACTGTCCGAAATTATTGCGGTAGAAATAGTACAAAATAGTAGTAAATTCAACTCTTTCTCTCTCTCTCTCTCGTCTGTGTCGCTTAATGCACTACAAACATTGAACAAAGCGGGCTCTGCACTGTCTGTTAAAGAGTTAATACGGTCGACGGATCATCTTTGAGAATATAAAGAGAGACCCTCTCCGAAATATTAGAGGCAGTCCGTCGGTCGTCGTCTGGCATGTCGGGGGCATAAATTATACCAGAATGGAGAATGCGCCCGCACGAGTTCTCTCTTTCTCTCTCGTTTGACGACTGCTCGCTTTGTCCACTTTTTGTCGGCGTATGTCTAACATTAGATCCTCTTAAAAACGATTAATTTTTGGACAATGAGAACAAACGGTTTCAAAGCTTGCGAGATTTCCGCGGTGCGACTTCCGTCGAATTTTTTTTTGATTACTTTTTTTTGATTACTTCAAACAGTTTGCGAAAAATTATAATCAAAGATAATTTGAAGCGGTAAACTTATAAATTCGGTTAATAAAAAAAAAGATGATTTTAAATAAGAGCTAAACATTTAATCCAACATGATCACAATAAAGTAAGCAATTTCAATAATAAAATTAATTGAAAAGAAATTTAAGCAGTTTTAATCAGAATCAATTTAATCAGTTTAATTAGTTTAGGTACGTTAAAGTTTTTATATAAATCGGTGGGACAAGTCTCGTTCTTTACGTGTATATATATCTTTCGAAACAAAAACATCGGTTAAAGGTAAAGATTACTCGAACGTTGAGGGTTTAATTAGCGCGATCGACTGTTAAGCAGCACTCGCGATCGTGGGTGGTATCGAACACGCAACGTTCACGCGAATGCCTCGTGATTAGCGAGTCTAACGAGAGCTGGTGTGCGAACGTCGCAACTGAAACCGTGGAGTTAAATTAGCGGTGTCGGCAATTTGGTCGGCGGCCAAGCGCCTAATTTACAAGCATAATAATTCAAACGCGTAATCTCTCCAAAAGTCGACGACGGAGAACGCGGGAGAATTCGCGTGAGATGGGGAAGGGGGGAAGGGTTGCATTCTGGGAATGAAAGCTCGCGTTGCGCCCAGAATTCATCGCGGAGAAAACGTTGCGCATCGCCGCGCGATGTAACGACGAGAGAAATGTCACACAGCGATGAAAGAGGTAAATTTTCCTTACTTGTACGACGAGGAAACGGATGAAAATTCTACTCGTGGACTCGGAGATGCGATCTGGTTGTAGCCACCTGCCGCTGCCTTTCCCTCGTTCGTCACCAAGAACACCAAGAGAGACAAACGCGGGGAGAACTGACAAGCGTCACGTGTCACTGAACCGCCACTTACAAAAAGTCCACACCGGCCGGTCGTCCCGGCGATCCGATAGATCCTTGTCACGCGCGATTACTGTCCTGCCTGAGGGTGAGCAACCTTCCGATCGCTTTCAGAACAGGTTCCGGTACGAATGTGTACGACCACTATCGCTCCTGTCCCCTTTCGGGAGGGGGAGGCTTCGAGCTACGTCGCGCACCCCGAGACGTCGCGAGAAGATATACCCGTGGCCGATCCGCGTGGACGCGCGCGTCTTTCCGCGTTCCTCGCGGAGGAAACACGCGTGATTCCGTGTTCTCCGTGTCGAAGAGTTTTACAGTCAGGAAGAAAGCAAAAACCGAAAGACGGTCTACGCGCTCGCGAGAGAGGGAGAGAGAGAGAAAAGACCAACGCGGCAGCGGCGACGACGACGACGACGACGACGGTCGCGTGGTATCGATTCGTGGCCGTGGAAAGCCGGCGGCGAGACGGCCTAGAGAGACGCGAGAGCTTTTTCTTCGCTTTCTCTCCCTCTCTCCCCCGAGTATCTTCCTCTCCCTTCTCTCGGCAGATGATACGTTTAAATATCCGTCTGTGTTACGTGCGGACAAACGCGTGCGCTCCGTTTCGTTTCGGGGCGGTCCTCGTGTACCGGCGCGTGCACGAGGCACGCAATATCGGAGCGGCGGTTTTTGCTTTTCGTCTGGTCGCGCGTAATTACGCGTGTACGTGTATGTGAGTGTGTATGTGTGTATATGTGAGTACAGGCACAACTGATCTTAGGAATACGAATTCCTACGGGCGCGTACGAAATACGGAACGAAATACGTCACACAGCGTGCGTACAGCTGTACGTAATACGGAAGACGAACGCGTCTCCCTCGAACGTCCGGGTCGGACTGAGCGCGGAGGGGCGCTCGACAGACCCGCGTAGTCGTTCGAGGTACCGTCTCCCCCCACCCGGAGGAGCCACGCTTCGGCTTTCCCAACCCTTGTCGTGCGACCTCCCCTCCCCGATGGTTCCGTTCGTTCTTCCACCCTACCGCGTCCAGTGCCGTATTCCGGGATGAAACTTCGGGTGCTGTCAATTAAGAAAACAGGTATCGTAAACATTTAAGCGCTTTAAATTGTCTGAAAAATATATCTCAAATTTCCTAAGTGTGTGTTAGAAAAAATTTAAATATAAAAGGAAGGAAATCTATTCTCAATCAATAATTTTCGGTGTTTTTTAAAAAAAGAATTACTCATCTTTGATTAATTAGCTCATGGATATAACAAGAAAGAATTGGTAACATAAGAAACTAGTTTATAGCTTCTTCGAAGATTGTCTTTTTGACAAATCTTTTAACGGAGAATTCATATATTTCAAAAATTTGATATTACTTATTAACATTAGATTTTTCTAAAATTTTATATATTTTGATATTATATATATTTATTGTTGAAAAATGAGATATATTCAAGATACAGTTCGTTGAAATAACGTCTATTGAATAACAATAACAATGATAAGGTCGGTTTCGAGCAAAATACAGAGTCGACTGTGAACAATATTTCGACCTTTTAACCACCTTGGACAACTTAGCGGCATTTGTAACACGTATAACTATATTCAATTCTGAAAAGCGCACGTTTTAATAAGAATTTTCTGTGTTTTACATTTATATCTTTTTAATTTTATTGTAATTTTCTTTACAATCAATCAATCTAATATTGTTTTACCTTTTGTAATTTTTTCGCGACTGAGAAAGTCAATAAAAGTACGAGATGTGTTTCGCATCTTTATTGTATTTAATTTTAACAAACTATATTTTTTATTATTCTTTATCATCGACCATCTATTTTGTTCGAAATCGACTTTACCATTGTTATTGTTATTCACAAAGCGAGCGGTTTTGAATTTACTGTAACGTCTATTGATTTGTTTTATTTAGCTTCTACTGTTGTCTATTTATCATTGATCTGTTTACTTAGCTACTATTTCGAAATATATGACAAATAAATTGTTATTATTTGTTTCTACGAATAGAATATTTTATTGTGCATCATGTTATTTGCGAAAATAAGTAAATAATAACATTAATCGATAATATCTAATGCGCAGTAAAAGTCACTGCTCAAATATAAGTGCGCTTGTCACACACATTTACATGTGTTGCATTATCACATTATTTGCTAGGTTAAATTATTACCTCCTCGTAAAAGTTTATCCGTACGCGAGATGAAAATTTTTATAAACCTCTTTTAATATTTTTATATTCAAGTTTTTATTTTTCCTTGCTATAGGCGTCAAAATTATTTTTAAAAATATATATGTTTTTCAAATTACCCACGTGCGTTATAAAAAATGTAAAATAATAGAAAGGACGTAAATTTCATCAACATTTTTCGGTAAATGCGCATCTATTCATTTCTCATGTGACGCGTATGCGCACGTAACATTTTGATCTTACTTTATTAAAATTAAGAAAAAATATTACTGTCTGAATTTTTCTCAAATATAATAATACTATTTTACAAAACTTCGAGAGCCAAATGAATATACCCTTGAAAGCAAAACAAGGGTATATATTGCGTTATATGTTACACGTGTTGTATAAACAGTTCAAAATTGTCTATCGACACATTTGTTGATGCGCACGAATGTTGTAAACGTCACAAATGATTTCTCTCACGGGAAAAGAGACCATGAGCGTCCGATATGAAAAAGATATCGATGAGACGACTAGCCAAGCATCTCCTGTCTCCGCTCTATACACGAAAACGTTAGTCTCCCATCCGCGAAACTATAGTCCATTCTCGACATACATATCTGATCGCATTCCGCTTTTTCGGGCCAGGTATGCTTTGCCGCGATTTCATAAAGGTTCTCGAAGAGCATGTCTCGAATGCTGTCGACCGCATCTCTCGAAGGGCAACAAGAGATACTAAAAATCATCCGTCTGTTGCTAACGTCTATCCTTGGTATTTTGTAAGAAAATTCACGGAACTTTGAGTCAAATTGCGCTGTCCAACGGAAGACGCCGAGAAATGTGTGTAAAGAATATTTTACAAGTCGCCTTTTACAGACAACTCGAGCAATATAAATGCACGTTAAAGTAATAATTTCTACATTCACATGTGTATTACATCAGCCATATGTGTCTATACTAGTTATAATCGAACATTTCTCTTTTTTTGTTTGTTCTTTTCCCTTTTTTTTTTTTCACATTTCGACTTGCGCGCGCGTGCCCGCGCGTCATTTCACATCGCTAATGTACGGCAGAATTAAATCGAATTTCTGTTGACTATCTGCCGAGAACAGAAGAGTCGAGATCCGTAAACAGCTGAAACTTCACCGACAGGCCGGGGCGTTTCGTTTCAGCGCAAAGTGCTAATTTAGTTTATGGTCCAGCGACATTTGTCTCAGAAACAGAAACGGCTATTCGCCCGGCGCGGAAACGACGCGCGCGGAGCTCTTTCCGCGTCATTCGCCAAGATTGAAAACACAGAATTACTTGTTGGCGGATGGCAAGGAAGAGAGAGAGAGAGCATGCTTCTCTCCTCGGATGCTTGGATGGGCGGTGGGTGCTAAAAAATGGTAATCCGATCGTTTCTACAGCGCACCGTCGACGCTTTACCGCGGATACGCGGAAACCCACCCTAAACCCTAAACCGGGAGAGACCCCTCCTTTTCTCTACCAGTCGACCCTGTCCTCCATATTCTTCCACAGATCCTTTTATCAGTTTTCCCAAAGAATACGATGAAAAGGGACGAGAACCCTCCGCCGAATAGTAAAATATTTCACGTTAGAGAAACCTCCTTCTTCCCCTCTTTCTTGAAAAACCCGAGCGCATATCTTATATCGCGGAAGCACTCAACAAGGAATTTAATTCAATCACTCACATCCAAATATCGATACGGAAGCCGGACACGCATTATTTTGGCAGTATTTTTTCACTTCCCCGTGTCGTTTATCCTGAAGAGACTGTCCTCATGGGCTCTCTTCCCGTTAAAAGATTTCTTCTTTATTTAAATCACACACATGTATAATTTATAGACATGTAAATATACATAATATCATAAGACAAAAGAGATAATACTTCGTCCAATTTGAGATAAATGTTAGTCTTAATCGGCCGGAAAATAGAAACTGAAGAGCAGAGAAAAGTAACAGTAAAAAAAAAAAACTCAAATCAATTTTTCGTATGTGCAACTTTAAAGATTTCGTTCCGAGACGCGAAGAAAACCCTCATGGATTTTTTCTCAAGCTTCTCATTCATTCGTTTAAGAGCGTTCGCGCGTGGTCGGCTTCGTTTCTTGTTCTTCAACAACGATCTTTGGCGGAACGAAGATTGTTGCTGACGCGCGTGGAGGGTTTTCGGGCGCCGTTTGCTCCGTTCTCACCGCAACGCGAGTTACGGATAATAACAGCGGCCTATCCGGTAGCCACACCGGAGTCAAACCGCAACCCATCGGCATACGCCGCACGTACCGTAGATATAATACATGTGTGTATGTGTCTGTGTCTGTGTGTAAGTGCACGCCAGCGCATGCGGATTTCCGTACAAAGTGAACGAGCGAGAGAGAGTTAGCGAAGGTGCGCGCGTGCACCTGCGCACACCGTGGTGTACTTTACGTACGTACTCGAAGGGGTGAAAACTGCACACGCGATGTTACCTATACGGAGGGGTACAGTTCTCTCTACTCCACTCGACGGGCGCACACGGACCGGTTAATGCGCACCCGAAAACTAGCGTGTAAATCCAAAGCCGCGTAAATCAAAAGCGCGCCGAACAAGAACCGCTCGTATTGCGAGCAGCAAAATCGGTTCTCGCTTTGTGCGAATTTGATTTACAAGCTAGTTCGCGGGAATGCATTAACCGCGGCGTATCGAGAACTGTCTGCAGGTGCTTGATACACGGCGATGGCGGACGCGGTCCTGAGAATGTAAAGGTCGGTGTACAGCGCGCGCGCGCGATCGACAGGATGCGGGATTGCATTAGAAAACATCGTTTTAGAGAACAAGAATGAACAACCGAGAACCATCTCGACGAAGAATCTACGCAAAACGCGTAAAACGCATCCGTTGTGCGCGGTTTTATTTACGAAACGTGTAAATTCTATGAAATATTTGCACGTGATACGATATTTATGTATACGAGAGTTTTTTTAGAAAATTATTTAATGACTAAAATATATTTCATATTCTCAGAATGTAATTAATGAAAAAAAAATTTCCCTTTTCGCAATTTTTATTTATTTTCATCAGTTTGAATTCTTAATTACGCGAATTAAACGAAAAGAATACTAAAGGAACATCACTCCGTTATTTAGCTAATTTTATTTATATCTTGTCAGTTCAGTGACCCAAAAATGCGTCGACAGCGAAACAGTTATTTGCTGAATAACTTTATTCAATGTTTAAACGAAAGATGTAGGAATTAAGTATAAACAATGCAGCGCACGAAGCGGAGATAAAAGTTGCCAGGTTTTACAAGATTAATTTGCAAGTGTGTTATTAATATTAAAATGAATAAGTTTATTTTTATTAATAAGTATTTTCGCGCGTCTACGAACATCGCAGAACTCAGAGTCATTAAAAGCGTAAAATATATTATTTTTCTTTTACAAATATTGTATATAAAATTCAGAAAGAAACACAAAAGAAGGATCGAAAACAAAACTGTAATACTGGAAGAGAAGCCAAAGTTAATTTAATATATCTCGTCTCTCGCACTTATCTAAAAAAAAATCAAGATTATCTTCTACACGTCTTATCTTTGAGACGTCCGTCTTGTCGCTTTGACTAAAATTTCGCGAAATAATTAGTTTTTTTTTTTCTGATAAACGCAATTGCTCTCGGCAACCTAAATTTGCGAATGAGGAAAGTTGAGCCACGCGCGCAACTCGTCAAGCGTATATACACGTAACTTGCGTTCCGCGGATACGCTGCGAGCGAAAATGCGTTATCTTGCGACATTGCCGTGCCAATCTGCGGCTCTTGCGTGTCTGTAAACGTGCCTTAACACACGCCACATAGCGTGAATATGTAAAGGTATGTCTGAACGACGCGGCCTTCTAGCTGTTTGTCGCATGTGTGTCGCGTTGCATGCAATATAGTTTTAGTCACCGCCCGCATACTGATTTTGTTCGCCATCGATACAAATCGCAGCTGTGTATCTTAACGCATTGTACATGTACGATTCGCGAATTGTCTGCCGCGCCGCAGGTAGAATTTTCTCGAGGAAATTCTCGGGAAAACTAATGATACCCAAGCCCAGATTTATACATGGATCATTCCTATTCAAATTCGGCGAAGTATTTTCCACTGACCTGTCGGACATCTTCTCTTTCTTCGTAACACCGTACCTTTTAACGTACACGCGTTGTTACATACGTGTGCGAACGTGGCTTACATGTAAACATGTTTTACTATAAAGAAACACTATTTTTCGCTCAGTGAAGATCCACTTCATAATACTATTCTTACCGCGCTAAGTGTTACATCTGATTTCAGATCTGTCTGTTTAAACGTAAAATTTCTCTTCGCGTAGCGCGAATAAAATAAAACAAACACTGTCTTATCTGTCAGATATCGATAGTGTCACACGTACAAGTATAATGTTGAGGGAAAATATAACAGATGCGAAATATAAGTTTTACTAAAAACGATTTTGAAATTAAATAATATATTGATTTTGTGATGCAACGAGATCACACGCGACATAAATTAAATTTCTTTTTTTTCTTTTTTTTTACGCTGCTACAAACTTACTTTATGGAAACTGTATTTTTATTGTTTCTAATGAAGGGGAGCAATTATTGTGTCGGTAGCATTGAGAAATCTGATCTCCTCGATATTATGTCAATTTAACGTCCCGCAGCAAAGAGTATGTTGACAATACGTGTGCGTGCACAATGCGCCTATTTGCAGCACACGCGTATGCCATTTGCAAAATACATACGTGTACACACGTATCCTCTCAATGCAACATCTCTCGATGTCCCGATACAGACGTAAGACGAAATGGACAACATTCTCTACGCGCATTGTGTATGTATCAATCTGTCCCTATACATATCTAGCTATAGAACAGGGAAGAGAGAGGATAACGCTTCGCCGCAGAATTATTGGTAAATATATCTTTCCTTTGTCGCTTTTCCCACTTTGTAATTTGAGCTGTATCATCATTTTTTCTCGGACTAAATCCGTACAGTCAAATTGATCTCTCATTTTGGATGATGTGTAAATGATATATATGTTATATATCATTTACACAGTATATATGTGTGTGCGCGCGATGCCGCAGTGTTTTTATTTCTATTATATTTTCTGTTATATTTCCATGATGCAATTTCAAAGACGTACCGCGATTGGCTTCTATATAATTTCGCATCCGTTATATTTTCCGTTAACATCATACTTGTTATACGTGTTACGCTATCGATATCTGGCGGTAAATGTTATCTAGCAATTACGCGTTCGAACAATATTCAATTAAACTTGAATATTCGTTCGATTTAACCCAGTTTTCCTAACTGTAAGCTAAACAAAGAAACGTGAAAAAATCAGTATCGACGCATTATCACATTGCGTTTATATCTTCGACACGTGAATCATGTGTAGTCACATATTATTACACGTGTTGCATAAAACACATCAGTCAATCGCGTGTCAATAATTTGATTATTGACGCGAATGAAATTCTGTAATCAATTAGTGGAATATCACAAAGTGCTTTTTCGAGAAAGGGTATATGATGAAAAAGAATTTATTCACCGTATGTTTAAAATTGCACATTTTTTAACAATTTCCGCATATCTATAGAAACGAAGTTTTTTGCGCATTCTATATCGGAAAACAATCTACACATATATAATTATGTGTGTAACTATTTTGAAGAATTTTTAAAAATTCTAACAAAAATGTAAATAAAAAGTGCCTTGATGTGTCTACACGAAATGTGGAAGGCCCGAGTTTGACTTCTGGTCTCAAAGTGTTTTTTTCGCCATAAATTTTTTAAATTTCATAGAAAAATATTTTATATAAGATGCAAATCAAGTATAATCTAATTTGAATTTCGTGTGTATTAATTTACACGTTTGAAATATATGTGCACGTACATTCAGCATATGGACTCGCATTGGCCTTAGATCTGAGTTCAATAAAAATCTATCTATTTCTTTCTCACTTTTATCTCCTTTTGGATCTACCAAAATTACTTCCGACATTTCGGTCGGCGGAAACGTTTCCTCGTTGTCACATTGTGTGCGTGACATAATCACAGCTTGTTGTTTAACCACTGTGTGGTCGAAGATACGGGCAAGTGCATCAGTGTAGTGTAGAGACCGGAGCGCTTCACTCAGCTCTTCCTCGCGCGCGCGCATAGGAGAAAGAGAGAAGCGATTGTAAACTTTTGGAGTGAAGCGAGAGGAAGGGAACCACAGAAGCAGAGCAAGAGCGAGGAAGAGGAGCAGCAGCAGAGCACTCTGCTGTTCCGCGACTTGGGTAAACGTGCGCGTATGTATACTCACGCATAACGAGGTCGTTCGGAAGGTAGCATATCCCATTAATGCCATTGTAAAGGAAGGGGGAGGATAACACGAGGTGGGAGCTCGTAGAGAGGAGCATTCACATCGTCATCGCGCGATCTTCGGGGAGCAGGCAACTCGGGGGTAAACTTCTTAAGGAGAAGAGATGGCTCGTAGGAAGCGCGGAAGGCAGGCGAAGCAATACTTTCATAAAGAACGACTGGAGATACATCACGGGAGAATATTTCTCAGATATTGGAAACTTCTATTTAGCAGGAAGATGGAAATGATGCGTTTCCAACGGCAGCGAGGCGGAGCCTTGTCTGCTCAAGATCACTCTGTTACTGGCATTAATGGATATGTAGATATTCATGGAATATTTTATGTGCTTTTTATTTTGTTGGGAGGGGAAACAAAATTATATTATATCTGACATCACACTTTGGAAATCGATACGATGGCAAAAACTCGAGAACTCTTGTATATCTTTGCTTGCGGTAAATAACAATCGCGAGATATTTTAATAGATGCTTATAACAACAATGAGCTATACGCGCGAAATAATCTCAGAAGCTGCGCGAGCATATTTAAGCCGGCAACGCGCGTCGTCTTCTAATGTCCTTAGGAATCAAGAATTTCGCGTCGTGCGCGAAAGACAAAAGTGTCGTCAAGCGAGAGAGAGAGAGAGAGAGAGAGAAGGGAGAGAGGAGTAAACTGCATCAGCGACCTTGAGTAGCGTGTTAATTTACACCGTAATTCACCGCCTGCATCAGCGCCTCTTCCGCCTCCTCGTCCACCAAATTGCAAAACTTTCTTATGCCACTGCGCGAGGCAGAGAATTAGTTTCTCGTTAACGAAGTTTACGTTCACACTTAGACGGGGTGAGGCCTTGTGCACACCAACCAAGCCCTCCACACCGCGGACGTATTTATGGCCGTGCACACGCAGGACACGCATTAATACCGAAAGCTTTCTACCCGAAATAAGGCCGTGGGATTCCCTTCGTGCGTACACGAAAGAGAGCTCTTCTTCCCTCTCTTCCCTCCTCCTTTTAGCTCCTTTTCTATCTAACCTCTCCGTACCCGATCCTTATACCGAGCCTTTTTTTCACGGACGTAACAGCGACGGGATAAGCGTCGAAAATATGGATGGGGAGGGTAAACACGAGGCGTCGTTAACACCTGCTCCATCCCGTCGGAATTATCCGCGCCCTTACGCCGACCGGGCGAAAGTGACGGCGACGGGAATAGCCGAAACATCGCGCATTCCCACCACGACCCTCTGTTGACAATGGAATTTCGAGAAGAGAAGACCTTTCGTCGTCTCTCTGACAATGACGACGTAAAATTCAAATGCCCACACCAGATGCCACAGAACGCGTCATCGGTTTATTTAGGAATAATAATAATAATACGAATAGATGCATATATTTATAACAGTTCAATCGATCTTTTTGAAAATTGTCTTGATAAAAAAAATTATCTTGAAAACTTCGCAATGTGCCTCAAAAAAATTAACTTTAACATATTTTAAAACAGAAAGTGCGAGCACTTTTGTACATTAACATTTTAACATTTTGCAATTTTACATCGAAATGGCAAACTTGTGCACAATTATAATTAATTATTTATGCAGCTTTCACTTTCAAATTCTCGAAGTAATTCGGAATGTTACACGTTAAGCGCCACGTCGATCCCTGGGAATCGAATTTAAAAAATAATATTTTATAATTCATACAATATTAACACACGTTAAGTGCTACGTCGATTTTCTGTCAGGTGGGGCGCGTGAGCATGAACCATCCAGCGTCGTCGGTTCGCGAAACGGAAGTTCAGCGCCAGTCCCCGGGACCGGCGTAACATTTAACGAACGTTAGGACATTTCTTATTTTGTTTTACTGATGTAAAACAAAATAAGAAATGTAAAACAATATACATTAAAATACATATTTCAATAATATAAAACAAATGTATTAGCTTTCTTCTCTCGAAGAATATTTAAACCGTAAGGAATTGAAATAATCTCGCGCTTTGATCAAACAAGCTCGAGGGACTGAACTCAACATACTAGAAAGATACGTACTCATTCTTTCCGCATCGCAAAATCCACATGTTTCAATTTATCCATTACATCAACCCCTTCGACGCTCCTCGATGCACTCGCGCGATGCACTGCACAATCACACTCGCGAGTAACGCGAAACGCGCGCGTAAACTCACAAACAAATTCCGTCAAGCCGGCAAAACGCGATCAACATCGTTTCGCGGATAAACCGAAGACACACTGGATCGCGATCGCGCGCAAACTGATCAATACGTCAAAACAATCGCGTGTAGATTCACTCGGCTCTCACCGACACTCGATTACACACACGATGAATGTCGAGCGCGCATTGTAAACGATTCTAACGACGCGAACCGACAACGATCCGGCAAAAGCGCGAGCGATATCGCTCGTAGATAGCAGAAGGACGCGTTCGATCGCTCGCGGAGATTGATTGATCGCACTGAAACGATCGAATCCGTGCTACTCATTCGACACTCTCGACTTGTCACACGCTCTCGAACAGCGTGAAAATGCCGAGATGCGACGCGCGCGCCCGCTCGCGTTCGTTCGTTCGTTTGGCCAATCATCAGTTGGCGCGAACATGGCCGAACGTGAGAATCGTCGTCGATCGTCAAAGCGGGATCACCTATGTCAATTAATCCGTCGACGTCGGCCTCTTGATGCTCTTCCCGACGCTTCTCGTTGCTTCTCAACGCTCCGGATGGTACTCGGGATGTTGGTCGCAATCAACGAATTGCGCGAACAAAGTGCAGACTCGACGCGGAGAACGCGCGGAGGTAAAAAAAAGACGCAACGAGTGAGTACGCAAATGACCGTAAGACATACTGATTGCGGATCGTGCGAGTCGATTATAATACACGATCGTTCGTCGATAAACTCGGCAAACTTCCAAAGTTCGTTTGTAACTGAAATTCCGTTCCGAGACAAACAAAGAATATACGTAAACACGCGCGCGGTGTAAACAAATTACGGCGCGAATAACAAGTACATAGCACCGACAGCGAACTGACGACGTTGCCGTCTATTGAAAAATTCTCGATCACCTAACGCATTTTATTTCAAGCACGTACATATTATTACACGTTACATACGCATGGTATATACGTGTATCAGGAATATATTCTTTCACATAACTTCTACAATTATTTTTCAATGATATTGATATATTCAATATTGCACAAATAAAAACGATATACCGTTTTATATTATAGTATAGGTTATAAAGAGAAGATATTTTCTTTTCGATATCTGAATAATATTTGTTTTGCGATGAGTTACAAAATTCAATTTATATACGTAACCATGTAAAATTCGGAGTAACGCGGCGACAAAATGCATTCGCAAACCGCGATATTGTTTTTCCATGCGATTAAAGATGCAGGTGATTCAAACTCGTCTATTCAACACAGATATTGTTTATAAAAATTGTTGTTTATAAAAAATTGAAGAACGTTAAATTAAATTCAAATTGATATGAGGGGGGAGAGACGTAGAAACTGCGTAAACTGGCACACGTAGACGCGCAACGCGTGTGCGTTTTCTTTTGGTTTTGTTTGTAACAATAATATAACAAACACCTTTATTCTCGTCTATTCGCCGCGTCTCGAGTCACGGTCGGAACATTGCGCGATTGTTTTGTGGAGAAAGTTTTATATTGGAGATGTCGAATCGAACGATGGACAGTGTACAATAATGATATCACAGTGCCTTTAGATGTTGTTACGTACAAGAGAAGAAGAATGGAAGGAAAAAAATGACACGTCACTTAATAAATTCAATTTTTATTTTCTTTAGTAAAAGTTTTTGCATAGTTTGATCGAATACCAATTGTTTGATCAAAAATGAGGAACATAAATAGACTTTCAATGTAATTAACAATATACATCAAAGTAAGATATTTTTACTTGCAATAATTGTTGTTTAACGACTAATTAATTTTACTAATTCTATTGTATCTGATTTAGCGGTTGATGTTTTGCGAGACGAATGATGTGATTTGTGCAAAGTTGTCATCGCATATGTCGAATTGTATTCGTGTGTACGTCTCGACATTAGCACTTTTAGAATTAGGTCACGAATTTGCTTTGCATCCACGATCGTTCATTAGTAATACACTATCGCATTATACCTTTCTCGTTAAACGAGCTCGTTACTAACTCACTAAAATATTTCTAGTTGATATGCTGAGTGTAAATGATAATGACATTGTTACCAGTCGCTGTTAATCAATCCCATAATTGACTAATTTGCCGAGATTGATGACGGTGTTAGCAAATTGCCTGATTAAATGCATACGGTAGCACAGAAATTGAGGGGAAGGAGGAGGATAAATATAATTACTATATGATTAAAAGTAGCTATATGTTAAAGTAATTTATCGAGAAGAATAATATCCTGAAAAATACCTTTGCTTTGTTTTAATTAAATTGGACTTTCTTAGTGTAATAAAGCGCGCTTGCGTCAATTCAAGAAAGGGGAAGCGCACACCCTTCTACACTCTTTCTTCGTGTCGTTGAAAATTGCGTGATATATTTTTGGTGGGGATCGATGCCGCTTAACGACAGACGACGTCGCGTCGTCGCGACTTTGTGTCTCGTTTAATCCGCGTTGGACAAAAAAAAAAAAAAAAAAGCGTTCACATCGCTAATGACGATGGCGGTTACCATAACTTTGTCCATTGGTTTGTAAAATCTAGGCTATTGAAAAATATACGCTCTCATATCGTTTTTCGATAAATTTCAGAACATCGTCATTCGATAAAACAAACGATTCAAAGGGATCGCTCAAGCATTCTACCTCCATTTAAAGAGCACTTAGCTGTTACAAAGCGTTTCCTGGTCTCTCTCTCTCTCTCTCTCTCTCTCTCTCTCTTTTGGATGAATGCGAATAATAAGCGCGACGTTCGCCTGTTTTTCAATCGAGCCATACGTAAAACGACGAAGCCTTTGTTTCACGTCCCTTCTAACTTCCGGATCTAGTCGAGACCCAATAAGCAAAATTACAACCATTCATCCGAGCAGCATGAGCATAATGTCCCATCATGTTGAATCGTAGATTTAATCCCCCGTGCGTTTTGCCCGTCTTTATTACGAAGCGATTTTCCCAACTAAAAGTCGACGATTTCACAAAACCATTTTTCTATTATATAGTTTTTGTGTGTTTAAGAGCAGACTATAATAGAATCGGTTAACGTTTTCTCGATATAATCGTATTACATCCGGGAAGAAAACTCAATCGAAATGACTTCAATTTTAAGTATTTAAATCTGGTTAAATCTTTAAGAGAGAAAGAGAGAGAGAGAGAGAGAGAGAGAGAGAGAAAGAAAGAAAGAAAGAATGAGAGAAGGAAATTATTTATGTTCGAAATTTTGAAGAACTAAAATGAGCTCTGATTTAGTTCTTAACGACTTTCCTTCACAAACCGAAGCTGCAATTGAACGAAGATTTTAATTAAGCAAAGTGGATGTAGATTCGCATCTCCTAATTACGTCTTTTCGTAAACTAAGTATTCTTCGAGTCATGCCATTCACTACTCGTGTAGTAGTAACTTTCGCCAAGACTGTATAAACTTAAAATAATCTATTTGCCTTTTGTGCGCCGCGGCCGTTTAGCGGTGCCGTTTTAACGTGGAACTGATAGAGGAACGTTTCCTCCTCGTCTTTCCCGGACGGGAAAAGACGAAAATTTCGCTTCGCTGCGTTCTCTTATTTCTCTTCTGTAAGTCTTTCGGGAGAAGAAGATCCCGTCGACGACGGGCGGCGCCGCGTCGAAGATATATAAGAACGCCGCACAGCTATATGAATCCGTGTGGCAAAGATGTACCACAGGATAGCCATTGTGAACTGCTGCCTGTCTGCTGACTGTCGCACTGCAGACAGAGTGACAGAAGTAAAAGTGCTTCTCGAGTGGCGTGCCTTGGCCCGGGTTCATTAGTAAACTGAAGTATCGTACAGTGCGCGTGCTAAGAGTCTTTTGTGCGAGGGTGCGCCATTCGCAATAACTCTCGTTCCTTACATCCCTCTTTTGGGGGATGTAAGGGCGACGCCGCGCGTCGCCCTTCCCCGTTGAGTACGCGCTTTCTTCGTTGTGCCTTTCGCGCAAAAATTCGCGAGTGTGTAAAACTATCTTTTTTTTTTTTTTTTTTTTTTTTTTTTTTTACATCTATTTTCGTGCGATACGCGCGAATCAGACAGAGTTTGTTATCTAAATTCGTTTTAATCACCTCGATGCGCGAATTGTACGTAACTTTGTCAAAATTTTAGCGCAAAAATCTAATAAGACTGCTGCGCGCGTATACGTGCCAATTCGTTTGCTCGACTGTGAAGTAGACTGTGAATATAATATATATAGCGATAATTGTGTTGAGAGAGTTTCGCGAATTTTCTCCCGTTCCGAATGCGCGTGCATTTGCAAAAACAATATTAACTTGGAAAAAGCATTTTCCGAAACCGATAATAACTTTACTCATTTAAAAATGATGGCCGGTAGAAATCCAATATTCGTCGAATGGGGGGGAAAACAATTCCGGGAATGTGTGCCTGAATAGAGAAATAATTACTACGAAATTACGGAGCGATGGCACATCGACGACAATGCCGTCGTTGTGACGTAGCTGAACAATTAATATTGCATTGCGCGTCGGCTCGGCGGTTTTGAAAGGGCGAAAAAGGGCGGAATATGACGCGCGTGTGCGCGAGAGGTCCACCACGTTTTCGTCCGTATCTACATACGTGCCGTTTGAACGCTGTTGTATACGTATCGATAGGTTTGTACATACCATAAGAATGCCATTATACCGTCCACGCTTTGTGGAGCAAGTTTAGATTTCCGAAACTTGCATCGAAACAGAATTGTTTGCTGAAAGTATGTATGTTCCAAAGTATGTGTATTAATTGCTGCCTTCCACGAGTAATTTACTTCGTTGTCGTTCCCTTTGTCTCGGTCAGGTATCAACATACTCTCCCTCTCCCTCCCCTCCCCTATAGAATTCAATCTTGTTGCCCGCAAAGTTTGAAAGCGCGAGTTGAAGCAACAATCTAAGCTGACGGCATCTCTAAAAAAAAAATTCTGTGAAGATGTTTCACAAAATTATATTAATATATTAATTGCTCGACACATGTGGACGAGAGAAAAAAAAAGAAAAAGAGTGGAACAAATGTTTTTTAAGTACAAGTTTTAATTTTAATTATCAAAGGGAAATGTTTGAGATTGCGTTCACATTATTATAATATTTCAGAGATTTTGTGTGCATGTTATTAAAACCTGAATACGTTAGACGTGCTTTTGATTCAAAGCTCTGCGGTCTGAATGAAGAGATAGCTCAGTGTACCAAAAATCTACATTCTTCTCTTCCACGCACACACGCGCGTTTTGTTCGTTTCTAATTATAGTTTATTAGACTTGGGATTCATTTCACCTCGGCACAGCGAGCATGATTGTTTCTCTGTGCGCGCGGCAACTGTAATTGCCGGGGAAAATCGGGTTAACGTGGCAACGAGACCGCGACACGAAGTATATAGTGTAACGGCGCGCGGCGCGCTTGGTAATTATTAGTCGAACAGGAGAGATAATCAGCCGCGAACGTACGACGAGCGTACTTAACCCAGTTAACTCTTTCATAATTCGTTGCCACACCGCGCGTCAGAGTTCAACGAGTTTACGAGGACGGTTTTTGCGAAGCGCAATTTGTAGTAGAGTGACACGTTTTATACGCGCTCCGCGCGTTGTTGGTTTGCTCCACCGCGAATCAATTACAAGGGCAATCAGGGATTATTTTTATTTTAACTCGTAGAGTTCACAGTTTCTTGTCAAATGCTTATCCACATTTTAAATAATATATGTTACTTTTCCACATGAATTTAGTGTATTAATTGTATGTATTAGTTTTGAAAAAATAATCTGTGTGTGTGTGTGTAGGATCTTCTTTGTAGATTTTACTTAAATAAATTGACATATCTTTGCGAATGCGGATTTTTTCCGCTGTTTTTATGTATTGTGTTTGTTCGCTCGTTACCTGTTTTGCCGTTGCAAATTCGACTTGCAATTCTCCTATTGACAAACAATCGACACTCTGAGTAAGAGAAAACACTTATTTCTAAAAGGCGTCGGTGGTCGCGCAAACAATACTAAACTCTCGAGTTGCGTGTGAATTTTTAGTCATACATCTAAGAATAATCGAATCTAAAATATAATTTCAGTTCCTACATATTTATACAGCTAATATTTTGAACAATCATGGAATTTAACTGACAGATAAAACACAGATATTTGTCGTTTCACGTCGTCGGTCGTGCGCGTGAATGAGAGTTGAGTGTAATATATTTAAAATGTCCTGACAAAATTTGTTCAACGCGTTTATTGTGTTCACATATGGTAAATACTAACGATAAATAAAATTTATTGGCCACTTGGCGATATCAAATCAACGTCAGCCATTGATGCGGCATGAGCATGATCGCTGGTCGCAAACATTGCGGCCAAACAATATTTAAACTTACGAATTATACGCAGATACATATTTAAACTTACAAATAAACATATCGCACATTACTTAACTTTATTCCACCAAGTCAAATATTCTGCAAATTAGCGTCTGAATTATTATTACATCTGTCATTTTTAATCATATTATAGTTCGCCAAACAACGCTAATTTATTATGCTATTACGTCGTTGTTATATCTAAAAACATTTGTCAGAGATTGCTTTTTCACGCTATTTAAATGCTGATTGGCCGACAACGTAATTGGTCGCGTTTCGACCTATTTATTAAGCGTATGCAGAGAAAATGTACGTTCGAATCTACGATTGTTTGAAAATCGAGTTAACGTACGGCCGACAGGACGGTCGCGTGCGACGGTCCCTATATATGTACATCGAAATAATAAAACGGTCATGAAACAATCAGCCACTGTAACGATGCGGCGATGCGTTACCGCTGTTTCCAATCATTATCGGCTGTCCGCACCCGGGCGCATCCGCGATCGGCTAATTTCGGCAAAACGCGGAATCCCCCAGACTCAATTTCGTCGCCTGGGAATCAATTTTCTCTCTCAAGCTTTTCCTGTGAGCAATTCGCCCACACTGCGATCTCATAAAACTTTAAATTACGCATTAGCAAATGTAGCGTGGTTCGATTTCGAAAGTGCGATTGCTGGACTAAATGTTTAATTTCGACTAAATAAAATTGCGCATTCCGTTTGAAGACAAAAAAAAACGCACGCGTGTGTATCGAGTATTGTTTATATATTCTAACATTATTTTTACAGCGTGAATTGATGAAACTAATTGTAAGTGCGTGCCGTTATAGATTTTCATATTTGCTCATGTACAAAACAAGGATTTCAAGTTGATAAACAAAAGATTACACAATTTCCATAATTGCTTTTTGTTTTTCAACTTTAGTTTTCTATCTTTTTTTTTTATAATTCTTAAATAATTCTTTGGAAGATCGGCTTTTTCTTTTAATTTTACGAAAAAAATTCCGTGTGTGCATTTACTGTGAACTTTAATCGGCGCGTCTTTTTTAAGCGAGAGAATTCCGCGATACTTTCGAGTGCGGAGAACGGTTTACACTGACGAAAATCGATGTGGTCGTCAAACGTAACGCCGCGTCGCACCGGTGGCTTCGTTGTTACATAAACCAAAATTGACTCAGCGGCCCATCATGGAAACACAAAGCAGCGGTCGTGCACTCGCGCGCTCGCGAACGCCACGCGACTCCTCGTTTCATGAATCTTTCATCGCGATCGGAATTTAAGATTTTTCCTCGCAGCGTGCCAAGGCCCGGAATGGAAACTGGAATCGCGCGGGGATCAAAGGTACGAGAGACTCGAAGGAAGAAGCCTTGACCTCGATCGCGAGTGTACAAGAGGCGAGTTTCTCTACTCTGAGTTAACGTTGGTTGCCGGTGCGAGAGGAAAGAACAAGAGAGAAAGAGAGAGAAAGAAAGAGAGAGAGAGAGAGAGAGAGAAATAGAGAGAAGTGGATGGTGAGTAAAGGAATGACGGGAGAAAGGGGAGAAAAGACCGAGGAGATTCTAGGCGTACGAGATTATGTAAATTGGCCTAGCTCGCACTCGAACCGCGGTAAAGACGCATTTTCGAGGTAAGTTGGTAGACGTCGGGAAGTGTCGCGCGACGCGTACTCGTAAAGGGCGCGTATGTGAAGAAACGGAATCCTTTGGAAAATATTTCCTCGGCTGTTATCGAGTGGCGGAGATCCGCGTCACAGAAATCCGCGTTGCCCTTTGTCATTCTGCGTAGATATAGAATCTCTGCGATGCGTGATTTCGCGACTCTCTCGCGCGTAAAACTTATTGTATTTATTAAACGTATTGTATTTTTTTATATCCAAACTGTCGGCTGTGTTTCAAATTATTTAAAGAGTCGTGGAAACTGAAAATATATAACTGAATAATACTTGAAAATGATTCAACTTACCGATTTATTTACGCAAAAAATTTTTAAAGTGTAAACATTCCAAACTTTAGACGTTGTTATACTTTTTATGCCGCCAAAAATATTGAGATATCACAAAGATATGACCGAAAATATCATTCGGAAATAACATTTTCTCGGTTAGAATCGCGATATTTCACACAAAAATTACACGGACATATTCACGAGGACGAGTTTTGCGGAAAATCTTTCAGCCGAACTCCACGTGACACCTGCGGGGGTTTCTGAGATAATTCTTGCAGGATCTTCAACAGCGCGCCGCGCGTAAAACACCGTTTAAACCTTGCCGAAGTGATCCCTCCGGTGCGAACTCCGTGGAAAAAGAGGTTGGCGCAGATGTCCGAGAGTGTAAAGAGCGATTTCATCGTCTTGCGTTCACGTTATATGTAACAGTGTGTCGGACCACCGGTAATATCGCCTCTTCTCTCTCGTAATTTATGGGACGCGTCTAAATACGTTCACGACAGCCAACCGGTTTCATTTTGTCCAATGAAAATTTTTCTCATACGTGTGACAAAAATTTCACAATTTCTCTTTTAAACTATGTGGTACCCTTAGCATATTCAGTTTTATTATTATTCGTATAAAACGCGTTATAGTTTGATTCTATTCTTCTGTGTGATATTTAGTTATATTTCAACATACAGAAACTTTTACAATACAAATGATATTTATATTATTTCCAGCGAAATAGATTAGTTTGTAATCGTGTCAATTCTTGCAGCATCGATATTTTCACTTGCGATAAATAAACACAATTATCACACATTTTTGTAGAGAGATTATCGCACATTCCGTGCAAAATGTAAACGGATATTTCGCGTAATTATTCTTTCGCTTTGCTTTAATACTTAAATTCGCCAGAAAAATGTTTCCCTTTCCTTTTAAGCAGGGAAGAATTGTAAAAAAAAGACGCGCTTATGCATTGTTTCTGAAAGATCATGGGAAATTTAATCTGTTTCGTTGTTTTATCTTCCGGTCTTCTTTTGTATTATTCTTTCTGCTCTAACTCGGCTGTCTTTGTTTTAATCAGAACATTTTAATAATAAAAGTGCTCTTTCCAAAATTTAAAATATCGTTGATTTTTGCTTTATTGTGATTTAGTTTTCCCGATAGTCACACGTGCAGATTGTTACATGTCTTCTATAATAATTGGAATAAATTTTACACTCTTTGGAACTACGTATATCAAAAAAAGAGATTAAACTCTTTCAAGCTCGTTTATATATATATATATATATATATTTATACTCGTCGTATAATCTGTCTATTATAGTTTCTAAAATGACGCGAAATTTTGATGAGATTTATGTTTTTGGGTCAATTGCACACATTCACGCTCGAAATAAAAGCATCAAATTTAACCGAAAAACGTCACCGCATTTCCAGGGAGGATCTTCCTTTTTCGCGCGCGCGCGTACGAATCTGTGCCCGCATTACGTTAAATAATTCAACGAATTCCGACTAAACATTAAGCTGTCCGCGACACGTCCTCTCGATCCGCTATATGCAGTCGCATCGAGCGTAACGTTGGACGAGAGCGACGCTTGATGACGCAGCCGGTCGGAGGAAGCGAGACGCGGGATCATCGCGTCGAAATTGCTTTTGAATTATGCGCCGCGGCTAATGCAGCGCGCTACCGCATTTAAAACATAATCCGCGAAAGAGGAGAACATCGTCAGTGGTCTTTACATGTAAACGTTCGCGGTACTTTGTGTGTTCCGCCTTGTGTGTGTGTGTGTGTGCGTGTGTGTGTGTGTGTGTATACATTTTCGCGTTTTTACGAGGAGAAAACGAAGAGATATAAGACAAGAAAAGCAAATAAGTATCAATAAATCTTAGCGCGCGCGAAACTTCGCAGCGATAGTTTTCCTCGGGACAGACGGATAACGGAAATGCCTAATTTCGACGAATACCGAGAGAGAAGAAAACGAACGAATAATCCGAGAAAAACAAGAACGTTTGGAAAAGCGTAAGTCATAAAATTAAATTCTCTCCGTTCGGAAGAAAGATTACACGCTTTCTATATTTGTGAAAAGTTGCCGGAACTTTGGAATAAAGACAAGCGCGCGTGTATACAGGACATATATCGATAAGAAAACTTTTCGCGTTCTCACAATCGAAGAACGAATCACGAAGCGCCGTTGTAATATCGTGCCGTTGCGCGCGCTGAACGCGTCTCATGTCCGAAGCAAGAAAGTCCTTGATGTTGAAAGTTCGAGCTCGATTTACTCTCCGCCACTGAGCTCTTCAATTATGAAATACAAGCGCTCGAGCGGGCAGTCCGCTTGAAAACGGTGCTGAATTGTCGGCTGGAACGAGTCGCGGGACACGATAAGCATCGGCACAGTGGCAGTTCGCCGGTAACGTGCTCAAGACGAAGAGTATTGTTCCTTATCGAATCGCAAATCGCATGGAAGGCACGAGCGTAAAAGATGACGTATACATGATTGGCATGTTTGATATCGGTTTTCATGCGCGAAGCGCGCTTACAAAGAAACGGTGCAAACACCGGCCGACCTTTCGTCGAGGACACACCGGAAGTGCACACGAACGAAGCCCGTAATTTAATCTCGCGCGGAAATTTAATAACCCGAGCAGGAGCGATTGCACTCGCGCGCGCGGCAAATAGAATTATAATCGAACGAAAAGTACGAGATGCACTCGCGCGTGCATAGCGATGCAGTGTCTATTAAAACGAAAAAGAAGATATCTGCGCGTAAAAGAAGTTACACGCGAAAAATCAGACGCATCCTGAAAAAAAAAAAAAAACGCGCGCGTAGCGCGCCAACGAAACTTGTTATCGATTGATCGCATCAATAATTCTAAAGTATGCCCGTTTTTCGGTAGAATATTTATCCGGTCCGTGCTATCGATCGATGAGAAAACGGGAGCGTATGCAATTTAAATGATACCGTTTCTCGGGTTCATAAATACATCTAGATTGACGGGTTGTAATATTAGTAACGGGAGGAAAAATTGAAAATATGAAATATCTGGTTTTTGCTGACGACCGAAAAATATACAATGTTATATATTTTTATCGCGCTCTTTAAAACAAGTGAAATTTTGGCTCTGTATAACTGTGTGCTTGAATATATAGTAATATTCAGAAAATATAAACATATAAGTAATTTCTCTCTGTTGTATAATAGTTGAAACAATTATTATTGAAAAAGAAATGTCTGCAAACTACATTTGTCTACATTTTATCCGTGTGAAACAACAAAAACGAAATTATTTAAAATATGTGACATATTTTAATAAAAATTACCGAGAAAGAAAGAGAGAGATAAAAAATCAGCTGTCAAAAAGTTCGAAGAATTTTATTCGGTATTATATGCATGCATACCTGTACTCGAAACTCGGCATATACCGAGTTTACAGTCCGCCTATTTTCGGTAGACTTTAAACTTGGTGGTGCACTTACGTCGTAAAAAATTCATAGCTCCCTAAACGACTGCAAACTAAAAAGACGCGAAACTTTCTGCCGCACTTGTAGCCTTCGTCGTAACCCTTGAGCGTATATGCGGCAGTATTTTCTTCTTTTTTTTCTTTTTTTTTTGTTTTGTTTGAACATATTCTCTCATACGCGTTTTTGACGATACGTCCAGATATGCGCTGAACGCGTTAATAACGCACATAAAATCTTTCTCTCTTCCTCTTCCTCTTCTAAGCCACTAGTAAACCCGCGGAATTTCATTGTTGCCGGTCGCCGTTATGGTAAAGAACCTTCGTTACCGCTATACGATCCAGATTCATCCGGTGCTCGACGAGATTTTACATATGTGTGTGCAGCTTGCCGGCGTGCGTCGGAGAGGCATCGGAAAGCCATCTCCGCGAAATTAAACGATAAATCAGTAAATCGTTTCGCAGTGAAGTGATTAGTGCCGGCAGTAAAGTCACTCGAGAGTTTGAGAGGGCGACCGGGAGAGGGTGGAAAGAGCCGGTTCGAATTCCAGGGGCAGGGAGAGCTCGCTCCGTTCTGTCCTTCCCTCCCAGTTTTCCTGTTTCTCCTACATATGTTTTTCCACTCGCTTTCGTCGACGGGGTTCCGTTTGTTAATTCCGTACTTTTACGGGCGATATGCGGCATTTCCAGCTAGAGAGATTCTTCTTGCCCCTTGTATCGATTTTCGACTTCGCCCGGTACAATCGGCAACATATTGCGGGGTAATTTGCACCCCGGGGGAGGGTTACCCATGGAGGGTCACTCAGCCGCAAAAACTCACCGACACGTGAAATGAAAATTTATTCTCGTTATCCGCACCGAAGTCGACCTAGGTGGTCCTGATTACAAATAAATCCGCCAGCTGCCACTTTGACAGTTTCTTTGAGTTAGTTGTGAAGAGGTTTTTCCGGTAAGCGACACGCACGCGAAGTTTTTCCCCTCTGTCTATATATTTCATCAAAAAAGAAAATCTCTTTATTTTTACGTTTGATATTCTGACATATTTGATTCGCTCGATACTACTTCAAAGTTCACATTTATCTATTATTATTATTTGTCATTTATTATTACTCTTGTTTTGCCGTTTTGCTCTTTGATAGTAGGAATTGGTTTGTCGGATATAGCCTGTTATAGTTTTCATGGTAGTTTATGCAGACTGAAATAATTTAAATAATTGATTTAATTAATGAAATGTGTGTGGACTTTGCGTACAAATACATCCGATAACGCGAACATACACACACAGAGAAAAGTGATATGCCATTAAAGTTGAATTAAACATCTCAATATAAATTATCTATCGCTCGAAGCTTTTGTTCAAAGCTATTCGCTTTTTATTAAAAACTAGAAATATGTTCTCTTGTTATTTGAATAAAGAATAATTGAAAAAAAAATAAAATGTGAATTTAAATAAGGGTCACTATACAAATAGTCAAAAGTACAAATAAGTAATCTCACCTCAGTAAATAAAATTAAGAATATCTACAATTTTATTTTTACATCTTTACTTTTTTTATCTTTTTTTTGTTATCGCAACATTTTCAGGAACATTTGTTTTCGCGATTGAAGGCAGAAAAAATTGAAACTTCATTTAGACTGAATTTAATAAAACTATTATAATAAAACTACTATCACGTTCTTGTACATACATTGCAATGAAACCGCGTACTATGAATAAGAGAAATTAAAACGCGATAAAAATAAATAAAATTATCGTATGCGTTTTTGTCGATCTTTTTTTTTTGTGCTTTTTTTATTTTGCTAAATATTTATTAGACAGCACTCATATAACACGTATAATTATAGTGGAAATAATGAAGAAACTTCAAATTACCTGTTATTTAACGATATTTCAATAATGATATGTTGTTTCTGTTATAATTATTTTGTTAAAAAATCAGTTCATTTATTTTACATGCAAAAATCTTTATCTTTAATCTTCGTACAGTGATGGGAGTTATTAACTAACTAAAAAAAAGATTATGGAAACTCTGAGTAAAGGGAGACTAAGTAACAGTGTTCATCGTTTCGTTTTCTGATAATATTAACAGCTATAAAAATTTTCGTCTATTCCACAACGATTTTATCCATTGACCTACGTAACACGGTGATTTCGATAGCACGTTTCGCAACTAAAAAATGACGTTTAAATTTCTGTGATCTGATACCGCCAAGGGATTCGACGTATCCATAAACTTTTTACGACACCTTTCCGACGCAAAATGGCTCGGAAATCACGTATCACATTTTGTGCGCGATGCCTCGTGAGATGACACACAGATAAAATCTCTGTATTTTTATTTCTACGTAGTAACGCGCTAACGTTCCGCGCAGCGAATATAAACTCAAATGGCATTAATAAAAATAAGAAAAACTCCTGTATGAAAACAGTTACTATAGAGATATCTTATTAAAATTTTAAAGAGATATATAAGAGATTTGAAAGATGATCATTTATAATAAGTCAGTAAATATTTGTGGTTTTTTAGAACAGGATAAATAAATAATTTATAAAAAAAACACTTTTAAAATATATTTTTACCTAAAATATATTTTTCTAATGTCAAATTACGCAGTTCTTGTACATTGGAAAATATTACATTTACACATAATTTCTACATAGAAGTATTATACTTCTGTGTAGATTTTTGTTACATTTTTATTCATATACAGTCGGTATATGAAGCGCAATAAAGTGGAAATCTTTTTCTTTGGAAAATAAACTTTTTTTATCAGTAACATTTAATATAATTAACGTTTAACAGTTCATTGTGAAAACAGAGAGAGAAACATATACATGTCACAATATAATATCAGTCACACATATTATACATAGATATGCAAAATGTTAACGATCTGTGAAAATATTTCTTTCCTTAAAGAACCCAACTTCTTCCTTCTTTTTAATATATTTTTTTATATAACTTCAATGCATTTATGTATTGATTTTTATATAATAAGTGTCGTTTAGAGGACGACCAATTTGTACCGATATGTATGTCATGTAACATTACAACGAACAAAATGTGTCGCTCTGACCTGCCTATTGGATCGATTGATGAAAAATGCAAAAAACACATTTAACATGACAGACTTACTACACACGGATGCTTCACCAATAGAATCAATAAATTCACAAAAATCAATAATAAAAGCAAAAAATATATGCATGGCAAACATATAGCACTCATTTATATTTTACTCTTTATAAAATATTTAACTTTTAAATTGCCAATATTAAATGTTTGTTTGAAAATGTTGTTATTTTGAGCAGAGTACTTATACATATTTTAAAAGTACATATATTAATAATTTTAAAAAATATAGAGAGAAAAAACATATAGAAAAATTGTCAAAGTTCTATTTGGTAAAACATTATTTTGACATCACACCAAACTTTCAGTGACATGGTTTTTAGCTGATATCACGTACATAAACACGCAGTTACTCACACACAAAGTTCTTTTATCACGTTCTATTTTTTTTATACGAAGCGTAAGTATCCGAAATGACTGATAGAGATAGCGATAGTAGTATCATATTGCTGCTGATAAGTTTTATTCTTCATAAGAACAAATGTCAAACGCTGGCTGGTCAAAATTTACGAGTTGAGCTTCGAATTGCTGCCTCACCATCAGTCTTATTCATCAGATATGACCCAGTGCAATTTATTTATTTATTTCTAAATTTCTGAAAAAATGCTCTAAGAAAGAAATTTTCGAACACCAGAATCATCGATGTTGTAAATGGCTATACTTGAACGAGCTGTCAATAAAAACACTACGTGCAATAATGAGTCAGCGACATTTGTTTTTGTAAAAGACGAAATTTGTCAACGACAACAGCAATGTAATACTACTTTTGCTATCTATTTGCATCGTATCGAATACTTATCAATCGTTTCCACGTATCTTGGCACATTTTATATTGCGTAAAGTGTTTCATATTCAATTTTTTTATTCCATGTTTGGCATGTAAAATTTTTTGCTTACCAAACTTTCATTACGTTAAAAACATTAACCATAAGTGCTTAAGATTTTAAATCGGTACGTTTTATAGCCACTTAAGTATACAAAATAAATATATTATTGTTATGAAATAATTCTTGTTATGAACAAAGAGATTATGTTAAAAAAGAATTTTTTTTAACCGGTAATTTTTTATATGTTTACTACAGTGTGGTGAACGATCGATAGAGAAGCGATATGAATGGCAGAATTCGCACTCATAAGAGTACATTGGTCAAAGTCATATAACATTTGCTTTAACAACTTTGCACCCTGTATCGTTAAGCGTAATTCAAAAATCGTTTTTACTTACAAGTTACATAAAATTCTTAAATCATCAGTCTATATTATTTACGCTGACAATTATTTGATATATTGTTAAATTATAAGTTAAAAATACATAATTATCGAACTGATTGCAAATAAGATAATTAAAGAACGATTTTCTAAATTGGCAATTTAGTAATTTGTGCAAATCTCTTTTAGATAATTGTTTTACATCCGGAAAAAACATCATTTTCATATATAGCAGAGATTCTCAAACGTTGTCTAATGTATGTGTAACATATTTTTTTTTTTTTTTTTTTTTTTTTTTTTTTTTTTTTTTTTTTTTTTTGAACTTTAAACTCGTTTATTTGTAGACAAGAATGTCATTAGCTTTTGATAAGTAACAAGAGTTTATTTTATATTTAGTAGAAGTTTGACAAAATTTTATATCCTGAGTTACAAAACTATTCATAGTTGAGCATTGAGAAACAGTTCTCCGGTTCTTTTTCAATTTCTTTTTGCAATTATATGAGAAAAATAATGATTTTTCACAGTAAATAAAAAAAAAACAATATAAATGAAATCGCGCATGCAAAAATTCTTGGAACGCTTTGTTCCTACGTACTTACTAATAATACTGTATGTATAATATAATACTGTATATATAATATATATGTGTGTATCTTTTTTTCTAAATATAGACATATATTTAAATATATGTATTGTACATATACATGTATATATCAGAACTTTGTTTTCTCTTATCGAGCAGTCAGAATAAAAGTATATATTCGAAAGATACTCTACGGCGTCACACACTGTTCGCAATACAAACAAAAAAAAAAGAAGCGATAAGTGATCTCCACGTCAAAATCTGGTAAAAAATAAGCTTATTTCCCAACTCGATCCAGTTTTGAAGTGAGTTACCACTTAAGCTACTTTTCTGATCTGATATAATAGAGAGAGCTATCGCTCCTTAGATCTTATCTACAGCATTGAAGATACCCAATGTTCACCAACACGTTGAACATACATACTATTTTAACGGTTAGTGATTCACTCAACAATTGTTCTCAGCTGTTGTTGTTGTTTAAGTTACGGTTCTTCATATCGAGTATGACTTACGTAACTCTGTATTAATAATTGATCTATGCAAACAGTATCTTTGAATAAGAAAATCATTAAATACTGTTATTCAGCAAAATATGTGAGAAATGAAAAATAAAAAAATCATAATGGAAGATAAATTATCAATGTGTCATAATGTTTTTCAATCAGGAATTGTACAATGAAGATGACATCACTTCATTAAAAGTTCGAGTTGTATACTCAAAAGTGGAAGAGTAATATTAGAATTTTTTTAATATCTCTATATTTTTTAACATTGGACCATTTTCTTTTATCGTATAAGATAAATTATCAGAAAATGAACATCCAATTTGCAATTTAACATGCGTTAAAGTATTCTTTGTTCAAGAAATAATGAATTTTTTAGTATTTCCACGAAATTTTTCCGTCAAGTATTTGTTAGTACTTATTATTGCTTAGTATTTTGTGCCGTAACGGAAGCGTATCCGATAGTATAACGTTAACAATTACTAAATCTATATTCTATACATATCAACAACACATTTAAATATAATAAACACACTTGTTTTTGTAGAGATCTGTATATGAAAAGATCGCGTATTGTATATCTATAATTCTAGACATTATTTTTTTTTTAAATTCTTTCTCGTATATTTAATCACACTTTTAAGATAAGCGTAATTCTAAAAATGACACTTATTTGTGCGATCCTTTATCGTGGCATACGATATGAACTAGTCTTAAATTCTTCACGGTAAACAGATTGTCGTAACAGTCGTAGATGTCTTGTTTATTGATCGTGTCTTGTCGTGAGATCTTCAGTATCAGCGGAACTAGTGTTCTGGACCTTTCGATTCTGCAAAAAACAATAATTGGATCATCAGTTTTCACAATAAGTTACGTGTGTGTGTGTGTGTGTTTAATAATTATCAAAAATTAAAATAAAATCGATTTTTAAATTTTCTTTCTTAACTTGAAAACTTGTAACAACTTATATAAAATAATATTTTTCCAATAATATATAATTTTATGTAAAATTGCTAAACGTGTGTTGTCTTACTTGTGATCCAAATTCCATGTCGAAAATAATGCGAGCTCCTCTTTGGATCTGTACGGATTAATTCTGTGCTTGTCGCCGTAAGCACAGCCATTTGTGTTCCACCGTCCCGCGCATCTGAACTCGCCTTTCTTATCGCAAATTGCAATTTGCTTCCTTCGCGGTTTCACATGATAAGGACAACTTTTCGGATTTTCGTCGTTCGCCGTCGTTTCTTCCTTTCTCTCGGATTCCTTCAGTTTTCTCGCGTCCGTTTCGTCGAACGTAGCAGGATCGGTGGTCGCATTCGACGTGTTCAACGATTCGGGAAGACGGAGATATCGCTGACGGATGTATGTTTCGTCGCTGATACGACTGAAGTTGCACGGACAATGCTCGTAGCACTGACTAGAATCGGTCTCGTCACTCTCATCCTTCGAGTCACGCTTTGCTCTACTCCTGTCGAAGTAATATCCGAAATAGTGATCCTCTTTGAGCTGAAGTTTGAAGAATTCTATCGCGCACAAAAGTTGTTCTCTCGCTTTGCGGTCGTTCACGTACACGTCCGAGCTCTTGATCTGTTCTACGGTTTTGTACAGATAAGTGCGTATCCTATCCTGACATCTGCGATGCATATATGCTTCCTGTGAATAAAGTACAATCTGTCAAAATATATATTGACTGAAGAGAATATTATAGTAGATATTATTACACATATATATATATTATTAAATAATAATGCATATTATATATTATTAAATTATATATATACATATGTATGATATAAAATATTGAGATTTCAATCCTTTAAACACTACGCTGTAGTGGTTTCTTTCGCATTGAAAATCGTATGTAACGTTGTTACAACACGGGAATTTTTTTACATGTTTTTACATTTTTTACTAATATCGTTAATTTGCATTCCGCGGAACTGTCGAGGTGTACTGTGGTACAGCTCCACAGCTAGATCTTTGCTGCCGTAGCAAAAAGATTAAAACTCTCTAAAGTTTTTTTCTGTGGAACAACGCGCGCGTACCATATGTTATTACAGAATCTCATCTTACAAAACTTACCTTGCTTGTGCAATTAGTTTCTAAATCTTCGAACCACTCCGGATGCTCGTCCTTCGTGCTAAGAGCTGTCTTAGAGTCGTCTTTGTTCAACGCTTTGTTCAGCAGCGCGACTTTTGCTTTAAGATTTTCCGTCAGGAATTGCGCCACCTTGTCGCCGGCGGTGAGGAAATCGATGTTCACGCGTCTCAGTGCATCATAGAGAATGTCCGCGTCTGCGGGAAATTGTTTGTCCTTGAAAAAAAACTGCACGTCTTTGCTCGCCCGTCGGTGAGAGAGTAGCGATCTACTTTCTTCTGAGACTCGCTCGAGCGTTGCCAAGAAGTTGGCAAACTTGAAGAGACTAATACTAGAATACTTAACTTTGGCGCACGGCCAGACTCGTAATGCATTCGTTATTGTGTCGCGATAAACTTAGGTGGAATTCGTACGGCAATGTGTCTTCGAACTACACTCTGAAGTTATGACGAGTGATTAATGTAACATATAGTGTGACAATATCAGGAATGTGCAGGGAAGACACTGATAGCTTGATACGATTATGAATTTGTTGACGATCACGTGCAATTACGAGTTGATAGAAACTGAGAGTCTGCAATTAAAATGTTAATTTCAAATTTAAAAAAATTTTCTCTGTAAAAACATATTTAAAATATTATTTGTGTAACTAAAAAAAAGTTTACACGCGTGGGAACATCTTCTCGAAAATGTTCCGTTATATACCAAAGGATAATAATAAATTTTATATTTTTACTGAATAATTATTTTTTCAGAGATTCTACGTGCCATCCGTAAGATATTTTCGTCAACTCTTTTAACGCTCTTGTTATCGTAACATGTGAATTCGATTAAACCGCGAGTCCAACTTGTCAATATTATCTGAAACTAGAGCAATTGATGTCACTTCGAAGATTGAAGATAGAATATTCAATCTGTGGACAGATGATATCCTTCCTTCTGTTGCCAATTTGTTCCAATTTCCAAAAGCTTGTGTGTCGATAATGTTTTACATTGTATTATCGTCGTCATAACATACTAACCGGATAACACTTTCTCTCCTGGCTTTTGCAAAATTAAAGTAGTTTGTGGCTCCAGTGTATAAAAATAATCCTCATCGATCAACGATCCATCCAGAAGAAAGACATTTACTTCTGCCGGGTCGTTAGTCATCTGTAAGGATAACATTATCGATCTTATCTATTAAATTCTTTTTTTGATTTGCATACACACACACACACACACACACATGTATTACATTTCAACAATTTAACAGGTAGTGAAAATTTAAGTATTCGGGTCGATACAAGCCGATATGCTGTGAATGCATGTGCAATTACAAATATATTTATTAACTTTCCTTAAACGTGTAGATTAATTTCACGTAGGGATTCGAAGTAAATTTAATTTCAAAAATTCACATAGAACGCTTGGTTTGCATCATATGTATATGAAATAGCAATTTATCTTCTTACGGAAATTAAATCTCCATTAAAAAAGATACATTGACCAAGAGTCGTACTTTGGATCTCTCACATTCCCTTGGAAATTTAATAACTACTTCTTTTGAATAAATGTGTGATTAATAAGAAGAGAAAAAACATTGAATATTTCTTTAGATGTCTTTTAAGACATCAAGGTTACGTTATGTATGATACTAATGCATCCTCGTTAGGTTTTTCCGTAAATAACTTCGAAGGACGAAAAGGATTACTAACTTTTTTTACATCGATGTTTTCATCATCATTTTAGCGTTCTTCTCGAAAATATCGATGGTTGTAGACGTTGTATTCGTTTTGCGAATATTCAACTTTTCTCAATCAACGGAGTTAAAAAGTTTGAACACTTATAAATAAGTAAACAGATAAAAATTTGTTTGAAGTTTGCTTGTTGATTTTTATTAGTCATAGAGGATGTTACTTTTAGGAGTTAATAAATTTTTTCTTAGTAAGACATAATTTAATTTAATGTTTTTACAATTATTTGTTCGCAAATGACAACGCAACCGCTCGTGATTTCGTTCTGCACTGACATCGACTGTACGTAAGTGCATTTGGGTTGATTTTTAAGTCAACAAGCGAAACGCGGATTTCCCCGACCTTGACACTGAGATTACTTCTTGCCTCTGGCCCGGCTGGTTCGATAGAGCCAGCGGTGGTGGGCGCGGATTTCAAGGACGCACTGCAATCGGATTAACCTACCTGTCCTCGAAATGCTACTACCACTATGCTATGGTGTACCTACATACATACATACGCTTTCGGCCTCTTTCGCGTATCAAGGGCGGTAGTTGAAAAATGCTCGAGGTATCGATGCGATCGATACCTCGACCATGATTCATACATCTGTCCGCTTACCGTATTTGTGTGCGGTTTTATCGCGACTTTATCAAGTTCTCTCATGTCACAACGCAAAAACCTGACTGTCGCGAAATAAGATTCTACATGTTGTATGTCATGCACTGCAACCAGTATTTCATATCATCGCGATATAACAAAAATACACTCATATTTTTTCTATATATATCTAGAAAAAATATATACTACTTTTATAAACTAAAATATTATAGAACTAAATTTTTAGAACTGAGAATTTTTTCATTGAAGAATATCAACTCTGTCAAAATGTAATAGGTAAGAAAACATCGTACTTCTTTTAGAAAGTTTTAATATCAGACTTTATAAGCGTGAAACTTTATTTATTTGTTCTTTTTTTTTGAATTTTCTATACTGCTTTTGCACGTGATGAAGAAACATTCTAAACGTTTTCTTGTGGATGATGACACTGCATAATTTCTGTAGAAAATAATATTCTTTTTACTTGATGCAAATCTCTATACATACATATTTAATAAGGAATTTTCTATTCTCAAAGCTAATATAGCAAAGCTGTATTTGAAACAAAGACTATGACTTATACCAGGTGTCTGTTCCAATTTGCACACTTGCTATCTCGGAGATTACCGCGCTTGCTGTCTTGTGTGGTCGTGACGACTAATGAAAAATTATCGTTGAGTGAGAGTGAAAAAGAAAGAGAGAGAGAGAGAGAGAGAGAGAGAAACCGTAAGAAATACAAAGCAACTGCGACAGAAATCGAAATAAAATCGGTTTAAGTGATTATTGTCTAAACAATAGAGAAAAAATAGAGACGTATTGAATGAAAGCGACTAAATCTCGACAGAGCGTTCGATATTGCAAGGACAAATTCCGCATATTCTACACATTGAGTGAGAATAAATCGAACAGCAACTTTTGTGCGTAATGAACCATGGATACTGGTTTTGCTTTTTATTATGCAGTTCTATAGTACGAAATCTAATAAATACATGCATAACAAATATATAAACAAATATATACGTATATGCATACATATATATATATATATATATGTGTCAAGTTTCATACATAATGATCCAATATCTCAATCCGCGTTAAAAAAAGAAGTGTGCTTTAAACATATCTTTAAGAATCGATATGAGGTCGGCTTTACTTAAATGAATTTAGTGTTACCGTATATATGTTAAAAAACAGGTCGATTGCAATAAAAAATAATAGTCTATCCACAATATAAAATAATATTTACATGAAAAATTCCATTACGTCATTGTTACGCAGCTACATTGCGTGAAAATACGTTGCATTATTCATAATGTATCTTACACATTGTGTAGCGGATAAACACAGCACTTAATATATTTAATAAACTAAATATCTTTTGTTACATACTTACATTTAATTTTGAACATGCTTTTTGTTTCAAGTCTTGAAAATTTCGACAGGCGATGCCGATTTTTCGTGTGCGGCTCACATCCGTCACTTTGTAACCTTTAAGCTGCAATAAGTATATCAGGTAAGATGAAACGAGCTAGTCTCTTCCGTAAAAACAATTTGAAACCAATAAGTACGAAAAACATTTTGTCATTAATTACGTTTTTTTACATAACAGTTGTGTGTATTATGATAGCAAAACGTATATTTATAATTAATTTTATTCATTTGTGTTTAGTTTTATTCAATTTATTAAATTCCTTAGTATTATAGTTTCAATTTTATTTTTCTCTTTTGTAATTTATTCTGTAGAACAGTAATTACACATAGTCACGCATAAAATCAACATAATATTCGTTTTTTTACATTGTTTTGCTTTGGTATTTAAGCTAAAAAAACAAATACGCGCGATTAGAATGCAATCAATTTCAAGAATTAAAGAAATCTTTCGAAAAAAATAGGAATTTAATATTTCACTTAAAAAAAGTTTTCAAGATAAATTAAATTCGTTTTTGTTCTTAGAGTGTTAACTTAGAATTTTATATTTGTAATATTTTTCTAAAAAGATTGTAAAACGTCATTTTTGTTTTAAAATGCATTTTATGTAATTACAATATAACTCATAAAATTCTGTCACTCTCGTGCGTAGAATAAATATAATAAATTTGGATAAATATAACGATAATTATATACATACAAGCATAGTAATAAATTATATAAATAAAATCGTTTTTAAAGATAATAATGAAGATAAGAATAATCGCATTAACGTGATATTTAAGCTTCGCTGAAAAATAAATTGCATTAAGCGACATCGCATAATATTAGATCATCAGAAACCAAGTAAACGAGCAATTGCACTCAGTTCAAGGCCATTAGATTTTCGTACGTGAACAATTTCTTTGAGTGACCCACATTTTATATTCAACGGTCTGTCGAAGCTATTTATCACATGTAAATGTCATGTGAATAATAAAATTATCAATAATGAAACTTGATAATCTCCGTTTTACTTGTATAAACTTGTTATAAATGTAAAAATATATATTAATAGTATATTAATAGTTTTAGTATATTAATAGTAAAATAAATTTTATTAAATGCTTAAAAATTATTGTTGTAAATATCAGAGAATGTGTGATAGTTGAATATTATTTTAAACAAAGGTATGATGTATGTTAATTAAAAACAATATCATAATGCTGTCTGCTACAATATCTTTTATAATATTTGTATCTATTATAATATTTACTTACTTATGTTAAACTCTCTTTCTTGAAAAAAATACCAATCTTGATTTTTATGTAATCTTAAAGTGAAATGTAATATAAAAAAGGAATGTTTACAAAAAATATGATAAATTAAAATATCTCTTTTTGCATTAAAAACAATTTTTTTAATCTCTTGCTTCTCGAACGGAGCATACATTCTTCTCTAATGTGTATTTCGATAAATCTCGAAACACAAACTGTGATAATCTGGCCATGCACGATAAGCAACAGCACGTGTCGCATACCTCGCCTTTGCAGTACGATCCCTCTGTTAGACGGCGAAAGCAGTCGACGATGAGAGACATGCTTGTCGTCGAAGACTGACGTTCTCCAGGAGCGAGAGAAAGAGAGGACAACTCCTTCCACACACGCGCCAAACTCGACGTATTTGACTACACTTAGCACGCCGGTGCAATGCTGGGCACTTTACTCGCACTGACCCTGACACTGTCTCGCTCTTATCGGATGTTTACGGACGTTTCCGATAAAACTCGCGCGAATCGAAGTAAAAAAAAGAAAGACTGGTCGGGAAAAAGAAAAAAGATAAAAGATAAAAAACAGCAAATGGAAAAAGGACAGACAGAGAGTACAGACTACCGGTAACTGGCTGGTAGTGGAGTCACTGTGTGAAAACGACTGCTACGACGCAAGTACTGTGGAACTTCCCCAGAATGTAGATCCGGGAAGAGAAGGGCGCGCGCAGAATGCGTGTAGTAGAGAGTGGAGGAAATAGCAGGTCCAGCGCCAGCAAAACGAGAAATGCATCTCGTCTGGCTTACGCGAGAAATAGTAACCCGGTATATGTGTATAATATGTATGTACCAAAATGCGCGCCTGCGAACTAGCAACCCGATTTGCTTCTAGGTATGCAACAGAGGGCAGCATTGAACGAGAAAGAAACAATATGTATTGCCAAGCTATCACTATATAGTGATAGAGTCATTAAATATGAAGCTTGACAAATATAGACTATTATAGACAAATATAGACTGCTGTCTACTATAATATTTATTTTCCGTTATAATATTTACATCTATTACATATATATATATATATATATTACATATTTGTCAAGTTTCATATTTAATAACTCTCTCTGTGTGTGTGTGTGTGTGTGTGTAGTGATATATATAATCACAATTTGTGTTGTTTGTTAAAAATAATAATAAAAATAGAGATATTGTAGACAAACAATACATTTAATAATTTACAATATTATGTAGTTTCTTTTTTCTAAATAACGACGTGCAATCAAGTCGTTTATAAAACACTCTTCTTAGCGTAACACTCGACGACGCTTTAAAACTGATTTATCTATGAAAAAAACAACAATACAAACAACAATACAAGTACAATAATATTATATAAACAATACAAATAACAATAATATTATATATATATATATATATAATACGAATATATATAAATATACACATATACTTAGCAAACACTGATCAAAATTACATCGGTTTTAAAATTTCTTATATTATAAGAATGCAAATCACAACGTTTTATTTTTTTATATTATATTTTAAGTGACATTTAAAATATAAAAAAGTATAAAAAATCATTTAACACTACATTGGATTTGTTTTTTACTACCACTAACCGTAGACGTAAGGGCTGTGAAGGTCTTATTTATTCTTTTAATTTAATATGGCCGTTTTTACATTTTTAAAATATTCCTGTAAAAATTCCTGTAAAAAGCAGATCTAATTATTATGTGATGTAAAAATCGAATGTATTTTTATCATGCAATTTATAAAACTAAGAAAGATCGTCATCAAAAGATTGCGCATTTTAATTTTCTTATACGTTGTGGTGTATTGAAAAAATATGGTTTTGTTATTTCTCAAATTAGAAGTAGAAAGAGACATTAATTTTTTACTTTTTTTTTCACAATACACTGTCGTATAACACAAGGATATAATTTCACGTTATATCAGATTGTTACATGAGTCACATAAATTATATACATATGGATTATGTATGTGTATTTGGAAACACATATTTTGAAAAAATCTATGTTAAACTGTATCTATGATTTACTGTATATTGTTTGATAGTTAGATAGAAATCAATTAAAATTTTTAAGATTGATATTTTATTATATACTTGTTGCGTTTTATACTTGTTGCTTTCAAGGACGTCCACATTATTCAGGTAAACTGCTTAAGGAGAGGGAGAACAGTCATACTATCAGCTACACAGTCTAGAAACACAAAACTCACCCGCTTCGCTCCACACACAGTACTGGAGCGGTGTCTCGTTAACTTGCATCGATTTTACTCTGCTCGCCTGTTAACTATTTTTGTCCTAACAATATATTTGCGATTTTTATCGTGTTCTGAGCTTGTAATGCATCATTGATCGAGCTGGATACCACAGTTATTTTAATTTGGTGCTCCAGTGACAATCGGACTACCAAAAGTAGAGAAAAGATTCTTGTAACAAGCGATAGTCTCAAGAAATAAAGGCGCTAATTAACACTAGCAAGGATATTCAAAATCTTGGCAGTAGGTGAAGAAGATTGAAGAACTATCAGGATTGCTAGAATCAGTGAAATAACTTCACGTCACAATCATCGATCGGCTCAGTATCAGTTGGTGGCATAACTCGACGTTCAAACATTTTTTTGAAATAATTTTAAGTAAGTATTTTTTTTAATTATACGTATCAATTACGCATTTGCAGAAACCAAATTGATACCAATTGATTTACAAAATATTTACTTAATATTTCTTTTGTCAAATTAGTTTTAAAGTTAATTACTTTTAAAATTAAATTTACTCGAAGAAAAAAGATAATTACTTTGCGGTGTAAATAGAACAGCAATATTTAAAAAAAATCCCATAATTTTCGATGAGAGTATGTTCAAAAAGTTATTATTAACAGATTAGAATTTTAACGTTTTAATTTGTATTTTAAAATTATAATGCATCAAAATACTGTACAAAAATTTAATGTGTTTTAAAAATCGTATCATAATCTATCGTATAATAATCTAAGATAATATATCTGTAAGATAATATATTATATGAATGATACTGTGATAAAATTACTGAATAAAATAATATCGAAATATGAAATGAATAATACCCGACATACATAAGAATTGAGATAGATACAACTAATCAGATTTGCAACTAGCAGATAGTTTATTATCGCCGAATTGATAAGGCAATTGCACGGAAAGTTTATGTTTTTGGTTGATTCCTTCAAAACGTCTTTTTTGCAATAATTTTTTTAAATTGTATAGAAAAATAAAATTTTAGAGGTAAAAATAAATATGTATATATATGTATGAGATGCAAATCAAGCATGAATATTTGAATTAAATTTTCAAATTTCCAATTGTTATATTTTAATTCAAAATTACAATTATATTAATTTATACGTTTAAATTGTATTTGCATGTACATCTAGATAGCATATTAGCTCGTACTGATTTTAACTATCTACTAGTTGTGAATTTTCACAAGCTTAAAATTTATTGTAATCAGATTTGTCTACTTAATATATTTGTCTACTTAATATATTTTATTTATTTTTCTGTCAGTTATAGTAAGCATCTCTACTTAATTAAATCGTGTAAGTACAAGTTGTCTTTTTCTTGTTTTGAGTAAGATTTTTCTTCCAATTTAGTTTTAATTATCAATTACTTCGAGCTAAGACTAAAAAAAGTAAATTCACATTTACAAAATATTGAAGGGCACAAAACCTGAATTATAATTAATAATTCACTTTATTTAGTCTTCTCTCTCTCTCTCTCTCTCTCTCTCTCTCTCTCTCTCTCAAAGTAATTGGCAATTAAAACTAAGTTGGGAGAAAAATTGAATTTAGGACAACAAAAAAACAACGTAAAATAGCGTTAAAAAATATATATATATTTTTTTTTTAGATACTAATATAAGTACTGTCGCCGCGACTGACGTCTCTTTCGCAATTTAATGAGTTTTTTATGATTTATTAGAATACTTAATTAAGCATGTGTGTTTCTGCGTCAGAGTCAAATACGCACAAAATTATTTTTACTGTGTACACGTAAGTAGAATGATGAAATACTTTTTTATGGCATCTTGCTAGAGTTTTTCAGTTTACGCGCATATATACATATAAAATACCAATCAAACATATTGTCGTGTATTAGTTATTTCACAATTGTTATATATGCACAATGAAATGCGATTTTTGTATTCAGTGACCCTTCTTTGCTTCTGCTATATACTTAGTGATTGCGAATACATTTCTTCGGTGAAATACATACATATTAATGTTTCCGACAAGACATTAAAAATGAAAGGCTCGTCCAATATCGAAGTCGCAGATAATTTCCTCGCGAATCTTGCACACCGAAGAACGTTGGGAACGGGAGACCGGAACTTTGTAAGGACGCGACCGAGAAAGTCATTGACTTGACCAATGACATGTCATTATTTTTATCCCAATGTTTATCGACCGCAAAATCGTTTACGCGTAGATGTCCGATGTGTCGTCGTTGATAAATCAACAGACAGTTAAGCAATAAAAGTATGCAAAGAACAGTAAAATCTGTAAAATTTCGAGAGAACTAATTGTGTTAGTTCATGTTAATATGTTTAAACATCTTAAATCTCTTTTATGAACATTAAAGTTTCAAGATATGATGTGTTCATTCATCTTCTATAAATAAGGTAAATATATGGAAGTTTCAAGAATTGTTCACTTTTACATCTCGTATGAGCGTCTTGACGGGTTATATAATCAGCGCTTATTTATTCTTTACTAAAGCAACATGTTGTAGATGTGTTGATCGATTATGAAGATTAAAGTCGATTAAAACTTGCAACATCTGAGTATCCTTAATCTTTCGACTTGCGACAAAAAACGGAGAAAGGATCCGGTCAATTTTAACCAATCGATTTCTTCTCGATGTTGTAATTCGCACGTAAGCAACAATATCTATCGCACTTTGTACTGCTAATAATTAACAGTTTTATGTGTATCAGGTTTTATTTATTTACATTTATGTGTTTTGCTTGAGACACTGTGCCGTTCAGTTCTTGCACCAGAAATGAACATTTATCATTCAAATTGTAGCGTGTGACTGCGAAGTCAAGTATATCGTAAATAACTTTCATATCAAACATACATTTTAGATAATTAATAGATTATGTAAATTATATAATTAAAACCGCCATTAGTCTGCAATAGCCGTTAGTGCATAATAGTCTGTAAGAATATCAGTAAAAATATCCGGAACTGAAGTCATATACACTTGCGTTCGGAAAATATATTTAAATAATTTTGAATAAAAATATATTTTCTAATAACTAGAAGAGTGTGTAAAAATCGGTCAATAGGAACCAGATGCAGGATATTCTTTGCAATAATAAAGACGAGTTGTATGTCGAAACGTTTCAACTTGTATTTAAGTCATCATTAGTCGACAAAACTATAATAATTACAATATCGTATTATTAATGTGTATAAATGGATCAAATTTACAATAAAATAACATCTCACTTATGGAAAGATCAACACTTTAACACGATATTGTAATTATTATAGTTTTGTCGACTGATGATGACTTAAATACAAGTTGAAACGTTTTGACATACAACTCGTCTTTATTATTGCAAAAACTATCCTGCATCTGGTTCCTATTGGCCGATTTTTACACATACGTAGTTATTATCATATAAACTCGAGAACACCCCTCATATCCACGTAATTTATATTTTTTAAGTATTTATTTAAGTATTGTTTCTAAATGCGTCTGATTCTGATTGTTTCTTTTTTTATAATTTTTGTTTTATTTCTTGTTTCTTGTTATATATTTTTTATAAAAATTGCGAGATTACTATGCAATATTGTGGTAAATAGAAAAAGAAGAGAGAAAAAGGAATAAAAAAAGTAAATCGAAAAGCAATAAAAAATTTTTTTTACAAAATAAATCGAAAGCAATGAAGAAAAACTTTTGTTATTATCGATGTAAATTTATTATAATTGTTGTACAAAACTTTTTTTTTAGCAATTACATATTTTTCTATGCAGAAAATGTGTGATAAACGCTTTGTAGAGTTTTCTACTGTTATTTCTGTTGTAGTGTAATCTTTCTCGTTGCGATCCTTTCAACAAAGTGGCTTTTTCGTGATCGGTTGCTATGTACGTATTTTTTCAAATATAAGACTGGATGTAATGAGCTGCTTACTTCAGCAAAACGAACTAACAAGCAATTGCTGTGGCGATTGTAATAAATAGTTTGTGAGTGTTTTTAGAAAGGAATGCAAGGAAAGATTTTGAAATCGTTACATAATACATTACAATCGTTACATTATACATTTCGACGTTATCTTATGCAAAAAAGATTAATCTTTGCTCTCTTTGGATTTACATTGCGATCATATATTAAAAATAATTGCGTCAAATATTATTCTTGGACGATGACGCGTGAAAAGTAACATAGTCTCGTAAATCTTTTTAGAAAGTAAAATTTACAGCGTATGTATATTTTGGATTCTTCTTTTTTTTAACGTCATTGTTGCGTTTTTTTTTAAATAACTCGTAGCATAATTGTATATTGAGAGAAATATAGTTGATATTATGAATTGAACATTATTTTTTGTACATATATTTTTAGTTTATATTCTGCATATTAACTATAATGGATCTCTCGTTTGGAAGACATCCAATTGCGACGTTAATGTCTCGTTGAATTGGAATTATTCTCAAAGTGGAATATTCGGAAAAAAAAGATGTATTATATAATCTGTCGCGTTCTTGATCTAAAAAAAAAGAGCGAGGACTTCCTAGGGAATTTTCCTATGCAAGATACGTATTTGCGTCATATCTTTGCTATCAAAGAGCAAACAAGTATTTTTTTTTTTTTGTTTAATATGCAAATAACACAGTTTTTAGTAATTAATTTGAAATAAATTTTCTCGATAATCATACATTTAAAGTCATTTTTTTCTCTCGTCGTTTACGCGTGACATCTCATTGTTAAACTTTAATCTCGGTTTTTCCAATTTTTCAGAGTCAGCAGCATTATTGCCATTATGTGCAATTATTTAAGACAATTATATATTCAGAAAAAAATCATGCTCTATCATTGAACGAGCAATTAAGTAACAATTATCGTCAAATGTGTTGTCAACGTTTACCGTTTTTTTATGATTGATTCTGTTTCAATAAATCCACCGCATTCATGTAAAAAATATAAATTTTTTAGCACTAGGCGCATATAAAGAAACTTGTGTAATAAAGGTTTAACCTTTATTATGAGAAGTTGTTATATTTTTCTAATAATTCCACAAACTAGAAAACTACACCTTATATTTTACGCAATATATATTTATATATTGCGCTATTTCACAAACATGGTCCTGTATATTGCGTGAAAATTTTAAATCAGTAGAAATAATCAGCTCTTTTCTGACTTAGGCTGCGTTCCGTTTCACGCATATGCGCGCATTTATCTATAGTACACGTTATACGCATATGCGTGAAACGGAACGCAGTTTTAAAATCACGAACATTGCACTATCAGGACTCGATCTCGATCAGAAAATCGTCTTGCTGTTGGTTTTTATTTTTTAATAACGCACATGTGTTGAGGAGGACTGGTAATAGAATTTGAATAGTGAACATGTGAGTTGAGCAAACACAACTAACGCAAGAATCTTATTTCCTCGTAAAAGTGCGGTTAAAAACCACAAAAGAAAAATTTGGCCACAATAACATTATTGTCTTTGAAACACTTACTTGCTTGTTTTATAACCTGATGTTAAGAGACGATTTATCGCTAATAATAGATTTTGTAACAAAAGACAATGACTGGCCGCTTTCAAGCTTTGACCGCTTGCAACATGAAACACATCATTACCGTATTAATTGTATTAAAAATTGTATTAAACCGAATTATTAATGTAGAATGTTTTAATTTTCATATATTATCTGCATACTAACATTAAGACACAAATATAGAGGTAAAAGAACACATAGAATACATTTTGTTTCAGCTTGCGAAAGAGAAAAGAAGCTCAGCTGATTTTTTTTTCTTTTTACCAACGTTCTAGATCTAGCGTATGCACGCGCCAAGCACATATAACATTGGTACGTGATATAATTCAGTAGAAAATTAAATTAAATTTGATTAGGTTTAACAATATAGTTGATGCCGAAGAAATTGACCTCTATTAAACTTTCGTTAATTGTGTTCAGAACACCATAAATTTAAAAATTATAATAACGTCTTGAGTGAGTTTCCCGGACAAATTGCTAATATCTCACGGTGCAATCGTCCGTTGCAATTTAGGAGAGGCAAACAGCTTTATAATTCTTAGTTTTGTTTTATCGTGCTCTTTGTGATGATTCTCATTAAGACGACCAAGGACAATATGCCGTACTTTCGTCGCATTGTGTAGACTTCTTGATGAATGCACGTGTTTTGCTGTGCATCTGCAACACTTCACAATATCAGTGTTGTAATTGTAATTTGCTTATTAGTAACTATAAAATACTTATCATTAATATATATACACACATTTCTTTCTTTCTTTCGCTCTCTTTCTCTTTTTTTGTATGTGTAAAGATAGAAACACAAAGTTCTTATAAAAAATAATAAATGTTGAAAAATAGTGATTGCAAGTTTCTTTAAAAATATTATTACAAAACTACGATTATTAGTTTCTATGAAAAACATCTTGTATATCATTTCTTACACTTTCGTTACATAAAGGATACATAAAAAATATACAGAATATCCCGCAAAAAAAACTTAAATACGTCTTGAAAAAAAACATGAAAAAATAATTCAGGAAATTGAAAGATTATAAAATTTTTAACTAAATTGTAATATATATTTTCTTACAGATTTTTAAATAAATCGGACAAAAAATGTCAGGCATAGTGGAATGGTATAGAGATTTGATAGATAATAAACAAGGTAATTTCACAGCAAAGATTCTTGTACATTACAGCACAAAGTAATATATTACACATCATGCATTTAATACTCTTTATCTGAACAGATTTTTGTTAACTCTTTTCTCAATATATTATTTTGTTTTATAGATCCGAGAACGGTAGGATGGTTCCTAGTAGACAGTCCTGGTCCAATTTTAACAATTGTAATAACATATGTGTACTTTTGTGTCTCCGCTGGACCGAGATATATGAAAGACAAGAAGCCATACGACTTGAAAAACACTATGATAGTTTATAACTTCATTCAGATTTTGCTAAGCGTTTATCTGTTTTATGAAGGCTTGATGAGCGGTTGGCTGTACGAATATAATTATATCTGCCAACCGGCCGATTATTCATTTGAATCGACTTCAATGAGAGTAAGTTAAATTTTTTAAACTTCATCAAATATGAAACAATGTACAATAATAACTCTCGCATAAGAGAATAACGGGATATTATTTTTGCATTAATACAAACATACACACAAAACATGCGCATGTCAGGTAATTAAACTTAGATTTCAAAATTCGTGATTCCTTCAAGTCTAAGTGACGGGACACGTGTCGTCACTGTGATTGCAACAACTTGAAACCGGTGCTTGAATTCCGAGTCCTGCTTCAGGTGAAGGAGCACTCCATTCTCTCTTCTGAGAAAATGTCTACTTAGCGATAATTATATCTATCATTCACGTTTCTCTCGAATATTTATGTAATTACGTCATTTTGCGCTCATTGCAGATGGCTCGTGCCGTACACATGTATTACATATGCAAACTGATCGAACTACTCGACACGGTATTCTTTGTGATGCGCAAAAAAGACCGGCAGATCACGTTTCTGCATCTTTACCATCACTCCATGATGCCAATTTGCGCCTGGATCGGCGTGAAGTTCTTCGCCAGCGGACACCCGACCTTGCTCGGCGTTATCAACGCTTTCATTCACATCTTCATGTACACGTACTATATGCTAACTGCGTTTGGGCCGCATATGCACAAATACCTGTGGTGGAAAAAATATCTAACGATCATGCAGATTGTGCAGTTTATCATTGTGTTTTGTCACAATTTTCAAATGTTGTTCACCAGCTGCAACTTTCCGAAGTCGCTGTCGTTTCTGCTCGTGCTTAACGCCGGCATTTTTACATACATGTTTGGATCGTTCTATGTGAATAATTACTTGAAATCGGACGCGCAACAGAAATCAAAGATAAAAAAGGATGTTGTCAGTATAACTAGCGACGATTCTGTTCAAATTAACGATAGTACACTTTTCGACAAATGCAATATCAATAAGTCCGATTAAAAGACTCGCGCTGTAGACTTTTGTGCGACATTTTAATCGCGCCGAAAGGTAATTTTAAAACAATAAGTCTTCCAAGAATGATTTATCAAAAATTAGATCAATTTTTTAGTTTACACGATGTAGTATTTCTTAGCTTCTACGTAATATAGGTGAAATAAACAGGCGTTACACGGACAACGCAACGTTCTTATGACTTCAGTGTTATTTCACCGATATTTCTGCAACTTGAGTTATGAAAGTAGGTTAACGAGTACCGATAATATAGCCGGAGGAATAAATTTTGTGAACAATCGGCTTACACGTGATTTTTATCATTTCTATATATTTACCAAACGCGCCAAATTATTTTACTTATTATTTGTATATAAAATTATGTGTGCATTTTTGACAATGCGTAATATATTTTTTGGCGTGATATAATCTGGGATGAGATACATGATTAGAAAATAATTTTATCAAATGTTTATTAAATATTTACAAACAATTTGTTTTATATTATGAAAATCATTTAAAATGTGTGTGTGTGTGTGTGTGTGTGTGTATATATATATATATATATATATGTATATGCTAATTTGATATGTAAAAATAAGACCGAATTGTTTTAATAATAAAACCTATGTATGAAAAATGAAGTTGCATGGCAAAGCTATACGATTCTAATACATCACAAAACATAGTACAATCTTGTTAAAATTTTTGATCAAACAACACAATTTCTTAATTTATAAGAAAATATTTTTAATATTTTTTGTACTGACACTTATTCGCAATAAAATAAGTGAAAAAATACTATATGAGTAAAATTCTCATATTATCTCTAGATTGCATTAAATACTCCGTATTCGATAACTGTCATTGTAGCAATGATTGTTGAAGATAAAACAATAGTGTATAAACTTGTAAACTTGTGAGAGATATACAATGTTTTGTTTAAGATAATTAAATTAAAAAACATTCTGCAAAAAAAGAAGAATTACTTTTGATAGATATTTGGCAAATATATAGAAATACATAAAGAGAAAAAATACAATAAAATATATGTATAGAAAGAAACAACAATTATCTATCGTTGGTAACAATACAAAATCGAACACGGTTCAATCAATTTCTTTACAACATTCAGCACTACTTTGCGTTACCGGCACGTTTGATATAAATACACCGTACTGTTGGCAACATTCGTCGATATGTTAAATCTCTGTTAGTGAAGTTAGTGAAACTTTAAGAGCCGCGCGTATAGCACAATACTTATTTTGTAAAAACACTCTCATATTTTGTACTCCGTATCCTACATATATTTTCTAAAACTATAAAAATAAAAAATTTTGGAAAGAAAGAGGAATTACTTAAAAGTGCACAAATTAGTTATTCGATCCTTGTGAGGAAATAATATTGTTGAAAATAGTTTTGTAGAAAACTTTTACATTCGTAAATACATGCACACACAAAGTAATTATTACTTATAATAATATAAAAAAAATATATTCACATAATTTTATTAAAATATATTATATACATGAGATATATATACAATATATTCCACCTTTAAACCAAAAATCTCATTAGATATCTATTAGATGTTCATAGCTTTATGCGATATCTGAACGTCTAACAAGTACGTTTCTTTAATTCTTTTTTTTGTTCTGAGATTATACATATATTTATATATGTTTCTATAAATCATTTCCTTCGTATCTTATCATCTTTCTTGATCGCGCGAATATCAAATGTCTCGCAAGTCATGGTTCTTTTAAACGTTACATAAGAGTACTTCATGCTGATTTGAAATGCTGAACATATATATAAGCGTCGTATACGTTATCATTAAATTACAGTTAATTATTTAAGAAAGGTTTTTGTACATCGCATATATTTTAAGCTCATCACTAAGCGGCAGCACTTTATTTTTATTTTCAAATAATCGCTGTAGTGATATTGGATCGTCTATATTTAAATGATATTTACACACTTATCCTGTTTTTATTAAAATATATTTCTTTTAATAATTGTTATTTTATTAATACTCTCTGAATATATTGCAAGAAGGAAAACAAGATTTCACAATTAAGATTGTGTCGCTTCCGATCTCATGCATTTTTTTGTTTCTCGCGCGCGCGTTTACGATAAGAAAATAGAAAAAATAGAAGAATCGGCAGTTATTCGGAATCGGCTAAAAAGCGCGAAACTTATACATCGCACTGATTTAAGATTTAAGATTTAATTTAATTAATAAGAAATAAAAAAACGGCTAGTAATAAAAATTAACAAAAGACCAATAAGCCGTTAAATCCATGGGTGTAGATAGATAAAAAATAATATTAAATCAAGTGTGTAATCTTCTGGCTGAAGATAATCGCAAAAATATATTCGATTGAAACGTCCCGTGTCTTTTGAAGACTACACACTTGGTTTAATATTATTTTTTACCTCCATCCCACCTACACCCATAGATTTAACGGCTTATTGGTCTTTTTTGTTGTTAATTTAATTAATAAATGACTTTTGAAGAAAAAGATTAATTGACATTGTAGAGTATATTAAATAAACAATTTTGAGACTAAATAACTTATTGTGTTTTCCCAAATATTCACTATTCTTTTGGTAGTTAGAACCATACGTGTAAAAAAAAAAAGAATGTTTTGATTTAAAATGTTTTGTGGCATTTAAAAAAATCGATGATATAACAGTCATCGACGAATACTAAAGAAAATATGAAAATATATTTAAATACTTGACATAAGTGGAATAAATTTGATGTAAATATTGATACTACTTGTAGTATCACGAACTTAGAATTTCTTTAAAAAATTTTTTATTAAACTCATGCTGAAGAATTGTTGATATTATTAACAAGCAAAAAGATAAACTGTTTTTTGTTACCGGTGCTTGTTTATTTTGTTAATATTGGATTCTAATTTACATAAAAAAGAACATTATATGCTTAAACTTTTTTTTGTTATTTTTGTTTGTTTGATTTTATTAACATAAAACAACGTGACAGAATATTACACTAATACTAATTATACTTATTGTACTGTATAATACTTATTGAATTACAATTCCGCTACATATTGTAAACATATGTTCTTGAAAACAGTTAGCATAATCATATTTCAATGATAGATGTTTTTATTCAAGTTATTTTGTTCCAATCTTTGATGATACTTACATGTTAATGTTATTTACTGTTGGGATAAATTAAGTGGGAATTATGTTTTTAAAGATTTTAATTTTGAAACTTTAATAAAACGTGATGTTCATAAAAATTAAAATATTTACATAAAAGTTCTATTTCTGTTTTACATAAAACTGTATATCCACTCTGTGGATATATTTTTTACATAACATGCGCCAATGTGTATGTATGTATGTGCATTGTATATTAATAGATTTAAAAATTAAATGTAAACTAAATTTAAGAAGCATGGTGAAATGTCTCGCATCAAGTCTACGCGCAACAAAGTCGTAAATGTCTTCTTTTGAATGTCGGTCGCAATTGAGCAATATTTCATATTCGCAATCGTAGCAATGTCACGCGTCCGAGCGTTGCAATTATGTTGCAATTAGCTACAATTATCCTGGAGCAAGAAGAAACTTGTTGCTAAAATAAATTAAGGAAATAAATAATTTTAGAAATTGGATTCGTCATTTGTAAAGATACTGAAAGAAATTCATACGTTAACTATATTATAATTGTATCATTATATAATTTTTGTAGATTATCTTAATTTAAGAAGAAAAAGAAAGAGAGAGAAGTAAGTTATTTATACAAATAAATGTGACAATAAGAAATGACAATGGTTCGTAACGATAAATTTAATGTAAAAGTGAATACAAACTAGTATTTCATAAAAAACTAAATTCTAGTATATTATTTTATTATTTTATTACATAAAATATTCTAATTTGCATTTGTTGTTTTCACACTTTTATATCTATATTGTTCTTTATATTACTTGAAAAAATAATTTTTAATACGGGATTTATTCATGAGAAGTGGCTAAGGAATGTCTCTTACATTTACATTTCACGTATATATAATTACATGTATATATACGAAGATACTTCATTGTAAAGTACAATGAATGTGGAAAGTTAATGAAGGAACAGAGAGAGAGAGAGAGGGGGGAAAATGCAATCTCAGTAGTCGGTTTACAATTTCCACCGTGACTAGTCGTCGAAGGAAATTCACGAAAAGATAGACTCTAGTGAACAAATACATTGCCAAATGTACTGTTAAAGTTCGCGATAATTAAATTTAAGCAAATTTAAACTAATTTGCTAGTATACTTACTTAAACTAAATTCTGTGAATGTAAAAAAATATAACTCGTCTAATATAAAGGATTTTAATAAGGAAAGAATTCTCTATATTCTAGTTACTCCACATTTTCAGATTGTATTTATAAGGATATTTTAATAAAAAAAACGTGCATTATACATATGTATAGTATTTTATCTGGATAAAAAGAAGAATTCAACCGCATCACTAGAATTCACTTTACATCATGGTTACAATTATACAAACACTATTATCATGGTACAAATACCTTAATGAAGATGTAGCCGGTAAGTTATTTATCATTAATAATAAATTTAAAGAGCTTGAGTACTTTCTAGATAATTTGTTTTATTATAAATTATTTTTTGTGAAGAACTGTGAAAAGAGAAAAAGATGAGACAACAGTTGTTGATGTTAATTATATATTTTAATAAAGAAATTTTTTTATGTTTTTTAGTTACATTATTTATTTAATTTAAAGACAGTTTATATTTTATTAAAATTTTATTTATATCATAAATTTATTATATGTTCATATTATAGAAGTACGTGATTTTCTCTTTTATCAAATTTTACAAACATATATTAGATTTTATTCGATATGTTGTATTAGTCTTGAAGTATACTCATTCAACTTAATATTAAATGTGACAAATAAGTACATTTATATTTATTTTCTTACAATACACAAAATTAGTAAAAGTAAATGTAACTATTATTTCATTTTTGATGATATTACGTCGTTATGAAAATCGTTAACTTGTTTTCAGTTTTAAATGTTTATAAAACTTAAATTATTTATATATTGATAATGTAATTATATTTATTACAGTATATATATATATTATATTATATTATTATATATTATCGTAACACTATAAGAGTAAATAAAAACAAACATATGTAGATATAACAACACATACACGTACAATGATAAGAAAATAATAATAATAAAGAAAAATTATTTAATCCAATAATATACAATTTTCTATATAGTAATTTTATTTTTGTATTACAAGATCCACGAACTATCAACTACTATTTGATTGGTTCACCGTGGCCTGGTCTCGGATTGCTAGGATTTTATTTATATTTCGTACATTCTCTTGGACCAAGACTTATGAAAAACAGACAACCTTTTAACTTGAATAGACTATTGCAAATATATAATCTTATACAAATTTTATTAAATACGTATATGGTTTACCAAGTATATATTTTATATTTTATATTTTATATTTTATATTTTATATTTTATATTGTTAATGTTAACACAAAATATTTTCATTACTTTTTTAGTTGTTTATTCTTATAATTTTATTAAATACGTGTATGTTTTATCAAGTAAGTTATAAATATATAATATTGTTATGCATTATTTGAAGATGTTCAGAAATATGTTACACAGTGTTTCTATTATTTTTTAAAAAATTTGATTTACATTTTTTTTAATATTTCAGGGAAGTGTGAAAGCATGGTTAACCACCTACAGATTTGTTTGTGAACCTGTTGACTTTTCATGGACACCACGTGCTTTGGAGGTAATTGTAAAACTATATACATACATACATATATATATATATATATATATACATTTTTTTTTTAAACTATATATTCTTTTTAGCATTATATTGCAGATATATTTGTTTATATTATCTAATTTAAAAAATATATTTTTCATACTATATAACTAATAATGTACAAATAGTCACATAAAAAAACAGCAAAGTAGATTCTAAAATATATAACTATTTTAGTGAATAACATTTATAACGCTTATTAGATTACTTAACATAATTACTATATAGAAAATAAAATTATTAATATATTTACGTGCGTAAGAATGTACAGATATGTTCAAGAAATATTTATTATTTTAAGACATAAGTAAATTTGATCACTTTTAAAAGATAAAACATTATTTCACTTGTAATAAACATCTTTTGTTTGTTTTATATATGTATAAAAATAAAAGACAAAGAAGAAAATAACATGATTGTAATGCATATATATATTTAGATTACAAGAATTGTTTGGCTATATTTCTTCATCAAGATTCTGGATTTGCTGGATACCGTGTTTTTTGTACTCAGAAAAAAGAAAAATCAAGTGACATTTCTTCATATATATCATCACGTAGGCATGGTAATGCTTTCGTGGGGAAGTGTTAAATATTTTCCTGGAGGTCATGGAACTTTTATAGGTGAGTTATAACAAATTGTAACGATTGTTTTGTAACAGTTAACAACAATTTGTGTATATATTATTCAATCCAAAATAATTTATATGATATTATGGTCTTTCAGGATGGATCAATTCGTTTGTGCATGGAATAATGTATACGCATTACTTAATGGCATCCATGAAAATCAATACTAACTCATGGAAGAGACATATCACTCATTTGCAATTAACTCAATTTTTTCTGATTTTGTTTCACACTATTCAATTATTTTTGACAAAAAATTGTGACTATCCAATATTTATAGCATATATACTAGTACCACAAAATTTGTTTATGATAATTTTATTTGGAGAATTTTATTATAAAACTTATATCAAGGAAAAGTCAGTTGTCTCAACAAAGACAAAACTAAACGACATTTCTACTGAACAAAACGGAAAACTGAAGAAACAATAAAATTAGTCTAGCTTGTTCTATAGTTATCTTTATATTATGTTTTCAACGTTAATAATATAGAAAATGTCTTTTTAGATATTAATTTCTTGCTATTTTACGAAGTAATTTATCTACATTTGTCAAATTTTTTGGATATCTCATATCGAATGTTTTATAACATATTGTACTTTCTTACGCTTATAACTATTTATAAATTTTTATAAATATTTATAAACATTTTTTCTAAATACTTATAAATTCTCTTATGTTTTTTTATATTTAAATACACTCACTATTAGAGAGAGAAAAAAATAATAATAACTTCAATAATCTTTCCTCTTGAAATAATCAGTAGTAAAGGAATGGCCAATAAGAGAATAAACCAGATCTTCGGGTCAGTTAACTTCTTTATTTTGTATGAACAAACGTGTCAAAATAATAATACGATCTCTGGAATAATAATATCACTTCTCTCAATATCTCTGATATTATTTATTTATTTAAATTAAAGTAACGGGCTTCTCGAGTATTAATATTCAATATTTAATGCAAAACACTTTGCAATCGGTTCGAGGAGCTTGTTACTTTAATTGAAATTTTATTGATCACGAACCAGAGGACATCTCATCACACAGCAAGCTTATTTCTGATATCAGATGGTGCATTTTAATGATTATTTGTGAAATAAATAATTTAGATGTCCGATGTTCAAGCAGTATCACTGACATGTCAATAGACAATAACGTATATTAGGTAGATAAGACGTATATTAAGCATTTTTATAAATTTTTATTTTGCAGAATTTTTAAATATTTTTAAGATAAACTTTAGTACTTAATTACATATAACTCACAACTTTTGATTGTAAAATTTAGAATTACTAATAAAATATAAGAAATAAATTTGATTAGAATAATTGTAAAACGTTTTAGATCCTAAAAAAGATTGTATTATAATAAATTATGATTCTTAATATATTATGTATTAAATAAAGTATCACTATATATAGCTTTGTTTTTTCCGATAACCGCACAACTTTTTTTTAATGTTTGATTCTTTAATATCCTATTATACACTGTGAATTGAATAATTAATCGTATGATCGTAGTAGAGTTACTGAACTGCTTACTTTTTTTGTTCGTATATTTTAAACTGGGACGAGAGCGAGAAGAATAGTAAAGTGGAAGTGAGTGACGGAAAGAAACGCGTATCCTATAAGTCCCGTTTTTATTGCCCGTAGGTGCAGCCGAAGAAAGAGAGGAAGAGAAGTACTGTTACTTTAGTTTAAGTCTTAAAAAAGATCTCTTTTCAAACATTTTCGAAATATTTATTTTAGTACCGATGTTCTATAATCGATGAAATCTCAACAGTTTTTGTTTTATTTTTCCTTCTTTTATGTAAATATCACTTTTTATTACATATTGATAATATTTTGTACATTTCGAATGCATTTAATAAAATTTCTGTAAAAAATTAACATTTCTAAATAAAAAAAAAAAAATAAAATTGATACAACAGAATTTGAAGCATTTGAGAAAACTCGATTTTTGATGTTTGATCATTTTATATGTAATTTATCTGCGTTCTCTCATTCCTTTGTCTAGCCTGTTCAACGGAATGTGACAAATCGAAGAAGCAGTTATATCTTCTCGAAACGAATAAGGCCCCCGAGGGGCTTGTGACTGTTATTCAGATTGGGTGTCACAAATCCATATATTATTTCATGTGGATTTTTCAAAATCTCACATCTCGGAGTTGTGTGAAATTTCTGTTAACAGAATTTTTATGTTCTCGTGTTCCGTAAATTTCTACATTTTGAATATCTGAGTGAATATTTTTTCTTCGATTCTTGGAATGAGAGAACTGCAGAGTTTTATCGTTCAAATCACGCGAGATGACGCGGCTTTAGCCAAACTTTTTGCGTCAATTTTTTTAACACGGTAATTATAAATCCAAATGTTCTGTAATCGTGTCGTACACCCAAAACACTATTAATCTAAAAGCAGGTAATTCTATTCTCATATAGCTGCTGCAAATCGTTAGCTTACTTCCGAGTTAACAGATAGAAAGCACAGAATGTTGATTGTTCTGAAGGTGATTTTGCTCATAACATCTTCGGACATTTGCGCTTCTTGTAGAGACACACCTCTCATCAGTGTGTCATAAAATTCCAATTAATTTTAATTCGATAATTAAATACGTTCGTAAATAAGTTTTACTTTGATTGCGTGTAACGGATTGTATAAATAATGTATTCACATCGACATTTTGACATTTGATTTATATTATTTCTATATTAATTTATATTATTTCTCTTGCAGATATATAATTATTTTACTTACAATAATGGGAGAGTGACAGCAACGCACTTTGCTCTATTAGCTATTAAATAACCATGAGTCACATGTTGATTCTTCAATGTAGAAATTGTCAAACAAAAAAGCAAATGGCAATACTTTGTTGATTTCGAAGTTTACAAGGCAGATTTAAACAGAAATCGATACAATTCGAGCGTTTAAGAAGAAGCTTCAAATCCTTTGCGTTTCTATATATTTCTATATATTAAAAAATAAAAAAATAAAAAAGCTCCTGATCTGATGACTTATTTAAAAATCGAGACATCGCGATCCGGAAACGTAACAACAATTATAGAATTGTTGTGCCATACTATTCTCTCTTATTCTCTTTCTTTTTATTTATACGTCGTCGTATTACTTCGGCAAGCTATCGACTTTTAGAAATATTCTATGTCTGGTTTACGATACAGCCATAAAGGTATCTCTCTTACGTAACGTCCGGTCGGAATTTTTCTTTGTTGTCTGACTAAAACGTTTTGACGCACTTTTGTCTAAAGGTGTTATCACTCGTGCCTCTATTTTTCTTTATGAACGTTAAGAACATGCATACTTGTTGTAATTATTCATACAATATCGATTACATATACTTCAAAAACATTTTCTGTACTTATGTGGATATCTTGCTTATTCCGGTCAAATATTTAAACGAATTCATAATTAGAGATTCTTCGAAATTTGTGTGTAAATAGACTTACATAGAGAGTACAAAATAATTTTTAAAATAATACATAAGTTTTTAAAATAATATATAGATACATTTTTAAAATAATATATAGATACATATAATATATAAATACATCTTTCGATTACGCGCGTTTAATAATTTCCTCTATTAATTATCATTCCTTAACTTATTATTTCAAATTGACTCAATCAATTATTATTCTTAATCAAGTGATTAGAGTATAAATTGTGAAAGGTATAAATTTATGTGATGGAAGCAATATTGCGAGAAAACTGCTCTCTCTGTCAAAAATGTCACATGCGGATCGGATTACGTCGACAAATCCAATTCACGTGAGGCAAATGACCTCGAAGATTGCAATTATTAAAAACATATTAGTAAATGTAAATCTCACTAAACGAATGAAAAGAGAAAGAAAAGAGTATATACAATTATAAAAAAATTATATATTTCTATGATTGTAAATATAAAATATAAGTTCAAGATTATAAATATAAAATTGTATTTTATAATATTATGCGAAGTGTTATAGAATAAATTGTTAATTATTTTTTATATAATTTGAGCATCGAAGAGAACTTGAACTGATTATCACAAAAAGATACGCGGTTATACATTTTAAAGAATAAAAAAAAGTATTTTTTTACACTTTTTTTTACACAGAAAGTTAGAGTTCTTTTTTACAATATTTTTTTTTATTTAAATCAAATACATTTCTTTATATTAAGATAAGAATTTACAAAAACTAAAGCAAAATCAAGGTGTTTGGTTAATCATTACAAACTTATAAAAATTTTTACGGTTTAATATTTTTATGTTAATCATCGCAAGTTTTTTATTATTTATAATATTATTGACGATAATACCTTCTTTATAGCGCTTTAAATCTGCACGAAGGTTACAAATAAGGAATTCCCACAGTATTCCCCCTTTTTTCATTAGGTATGTATAAACTTTCTTTTTTTTTTCTTCACTCTTTCTCACTTAAACTCATCGTCTCTCTTTCTTTTTTCTTTTTTTTTTTTATTTTTCTTTCTCTTTAGTTTATAGTTTCTTTTTTCAATTTGATCAAAATTCACCTGACTGTCAATTAAACGAAGCTTTACTCATATCGTATGTCCACCTACTGAGTAACTTCGGTTAATCACTCTTCGTCTATACTGACTTCTTATTGCCATCGAGTAGTAGACAGTTCAGAAATGTTCGCGGTGGGGAAGAATCACATTTCATGGAGTCTACAGTGGTCCTGTGGCGGATGTGTACAGTAGACGATAAGCCTTGACAGAAAGAGTTTCGAGAAGACGGCGGCGAAGATTACAAAATCGTCTTCGAGTTTTTTCAAGTTTTTCAAAGAAAACCGCTACCAAATCGATTTGTGTATCTTTAAATTTGTGAAAATATAATTAAATTTGTGAAATTATTTGTGAGATTTTTATTTGCTGATAAAAAAAGTGAGTATTTTGCACAAAATTTTACAGTTGAATCTGTTTACAATGTGCGGTATCGAAAAGTTTTAAGAGTGAATTTCATGCAAGCATATAAATTGATATTAATTGCTTCTTTGTGCTTGTATTATGTTTGTTTGTTCAGATTTTAAGTTAAAATTTGTGTAAAACTTTTTTACATTAATTATTTTTACATTAATTATTTTACATTAATTATTTTTTACTTTTGTGTGTTTGCTAAGTTTTCTGTTTTTACAAATTAATTAATTCTCTCTCGTTAATTTATATTACAGTGACAAAAAGCATGTAATTATGACGGGTTTGACGAAGAGAGTGTAATTAAATAAAACTATGCATTTATAAAATTACTAACCTAAACCTAAACAACCTAAACAACCTCGTAGGTTACTAACTTGGGTAAAGTATATAATGTATTGCGGCTAGAAATATATTTGTTTTTTAATGTAAAATATAAAAGAAGAAAGAAACTATTAAAAAACTATTCGAACTGCCGAACAGTGGCACATAATGCAAAGTAAATTCTTGACGTAATGAAGTAATGCATATAATATTTCTGTTTCAGACTTTGACAATTTCCACGTGAAAGATACATTATCAACATGGCTAGCTTGATTCGACTTGTAGTTCACAATTATAACGAAGTTTTAAATAACATAAAAGGTAAGTCTATTGACAATAGGGAACTTCTGCGTGTGAAATTTCTTACAAAAAACCTTTTTGTGAAGAAATCTTTATACAAAGTGTTGAGCAAATATTTTATAAATAATATTTATCGTTATTATTGGTACGTTTTTATTAGAGTTTCAGACACGCGTCTGCAAGACTCGTTTTATTTTTCTGTACAAAAATAACATATTACATCGCAAGCAGGTATTATATTAAAATTCAAGAATTATAAATTTACCTGACGCAAACATTACGCAAGCATTTTAAAAATCAAATGAATAAGTAACGCTTGTAACATTTTTACGCTTTGTACGCAAACAGCGTTTAGTAGATTTTTTTATCTGCACGACAGTCCATTTAGTATATATCTTAAAATGAATTTAAGAAAAAACTAAAAAAATTAAAGAAAAAATGTCCCTTATAACAATTTCCGAATAATTTTCTTTTTAATTAGCTTACAAAGATTATATACATATGTAGAGAATATAATTGTAGAATAATCAAAGATGTGCAACTTCTTTGTGAGAATTGAAGAATAATTCTTGCAAAAATTTCTATTAATAGAAATTTTAATTAATCGAATTAGATAATATATATTTTTGTTTGACAGATCCAACGGTAGACACGTGGCCTTTAATGGGATCTCCCGGTCCTATGTTGTGTATTGTCGGCACATATTTGATATTTGTCCTAAAAGCTGGACCAAAAATGATGGAGAAAAGACCAGCATTCCAATTAAATAACATTTTGATCATATACAATGCATTTCAAGTACTTTTCAGTATCTGGTTGTCATCTTTGGTGAGTCTAATTTGTTATCTTGTCAAGACTGTGTTAATAAAACATCATATATACATATATTTGTCATAATATACTCGGTAATATGTTTGTCATATCATGTTCGCAACTCTGTTGGGGAATGAAACATTTGTCAGGTATGGGAGGTTGACATTACGCCGTTATTCTCTTCTCACGGATGTAGTTTCCAAAATACTGTGTCATCCGCTCCGGTTAATCGCAACTTTCAGGCAAAAGTAAAATATATTTTTTTACTTAGATCTTTGCTAATTTAACATAAATATATTAAAATATTAAATATTTTTTTTAACAGTTGTCACGAGGCGCGTGGTGGTATTTTTTCGCAAAAATAGTCGAACTTTTGGACACGGTAAGCAAATTTATATTAAATAATAAAAGTGCTTTTAACTTGTAAAAGTATTTTTAACTGTATTTAGAAGAATTTCTATTACTTAATAATTAAAGTGTTACAAAACTTAAATTATGCAAATGAACATCTATGCAATGAAAATTCCGTTATCATTTATAGTTTCCGTTATCATTTGATTGTTCATTGTTTCGTAATTTAGCCTACAAAAGCTATCGTAACCGTGTACATACTTTGAAATATGAACAAAGCGGTTTGCCAACTCGATCATCGGAAAAGCATTTGTCAATTACTCATATTAATCCGAATATTATTAATAACAACAAATAAATTAAATGGACAATTACATATTCTCTAAACACTTTCTTTTTTCTTTAGATATATCACTAGAAACAATTATTGCGTCTTATACAGTTACACATAAACTAAACATATAGATTTTATGTAGCATTTTGTTTGCAATTTTTACAGGTATTTTTTGTTTTGAGAAAGAAACAGAATCAGGTGACGTTTCTTCACGTTTATCATCATACTATAACGGCCGTCTTCTCGTGGTGTTACTTGAAATTGCTGCCTGGCGAACAAGGTGTTGTGGTCGGGTTCTTGAATTCCCTAGTTCACATTGTTATGTACAGTTATTATTTTATCGCGGCACTCGGTTCCAAATACAGGAAATATCTGTGGTGGAAGAAATACATGACCTGGATTCAGCTGGTAATTATCTTCCAAAATTGATTGATTAATTAAGTACCAAAGTTTAATTGTTGCTTATAAACCTATCAAAATAATTCAGTTAAAAAAAATATTGCCACACTGTGTGTGCCAATTAAGCAACTTTACTAATATCAGTTTTTTTTATCTACTTTCAGTTCCAGTTTGGAATAATGTTATGCTATCTCATATTTACCTTAGCCATGGACTGCCGAATGCCAAAGGCTTTGACATATTTTTTTGTAACACACGTAGTCATATTTATTTATTTGTTCAGTGACTTTTATCGAAAGGCATATAAAAAAAAAACAGTCTAATAATATAATCAATCTCAATTTCACAAATCTGATCTTTTTTGCTAACAAGGCCATGAAGTGTAAAAGAAAACGGAACATGATGTCTGTCGCTCATATGGCGGCAGTAATCTTCCATTTTTGTGATCCGAGTATAAAAAAAAATATGTAGTAAATAAATCTGTACATATATCATAAAATTAACGTTAAGTTTTTAGCTTATAAAAAATTTATACATTTCATATCTAATGTTCTTTAATTATAAAATGCGTACGATGAGAGATATAAACTTTATGTAATCTTTAAGTGTCACATAAGTGATCATAAAAGTAATTGCCGTATTGCGCGTTGCAACAAACAAGTACAATATTTCATTATATTCTTTTAAATTAAAATATTATCTATTATATTCGTGAGACTTACTTGATGTAAGCAATGTAACATTTGTTGAAGAGATGATTCCTTAACCCGGAGAATTAAACAATAAAAGAAATGCTAAAGAAAACAGATGCGGGTCAAATTGCCCGAGGCAACATTTTCTCCAATTGCAAGTGGAACACGATTCAAAAAAGAAGCTTAAAAACGAACAATTATATTGAATGTCAATGATGACCTAACCGACTTTCGTCGAAACTTCTTAGGTCAAATGCCTCAATTTTTTGTCACGAAGAAAGAAACTTCTGAATGAGCAGAGGCAAGTTTTTCTAACGAGAGTTACAATGCTGTTGTCAGACAACAGTTCGGTATTTATGTCAGAAAGTTTACAGCATTTATGCACACACATATATGCACAAGATACTTATCTACTTTTTGCTTCTCTAGGCTTTTGAATTGTTTTTGTTTTGTTTCTTATCAGATACATCAAATATTTTTTTGTATGATTTTAGATTGTTTTAGATTTTACGGAATAAAGCAATCAAAATATCGTTAATTAATTTTTTCGGGAAAGTTAGAACACTGAAATGAACAAAACAAAATAATTGAAAAAAAAATAAAAATCACAAGTGTTTTTTTAATGTTGCAAGATCATGTTTATTCTACGTAACAAATTATACAATATATAATACAAAAATGCAGTCAGTAATTATATATAGTATACGTTTTGCTATTCGGGTTTTATAATTGCGAGATTATTTTGAGCGAATAATCGTTATTCTAGAAACTGCAACTCTTCAAAAACAAAAATCATCTGGAAGACTACCTAACAGTAAGTTGGAGAAATCTGACAACCCTATTTACATAAATCCCATATAATGTGTATCTCCAAACAGTACCAGTAAATCCTAAAACTTGAGCATGTTTTTATTGTTATTGTTTCAAGATATAACAATAATATGCAAAATTACAAATTTGTCTAATAATAATAATAATAATATAGAAAGACAGCTGCGATAGCAAATCAACATTATTAATTAATATTTTTTCATAACTACCTCCATTATAACCGACAAGATAACGCATAATTTTTTTCTATTATTGTTACAATTATTTGACATGAATATTTGGTGTGATTATTGACTTGTTTCGAACACATTCGACTTAATTACTTTGAAAACGACATTATCTGAAAGTGTGTTCCGATCATGCATTAGTATAAAAATTTATACAATTACAATAATGACGTCTATTAGAGACATTTTATAGTAGAAGTTTACAATTTATTTTTTATTATTGTTAACTTTTATCAATGCGGCAGTTTATGTAATGAGTCCGAGATTTGTTTCATATGTAAAATCATAATATATGTAAAATCTATAATTTTGCCAAAAATCTTTTTGATTTCATAACTTATGCTTTCTTAAGACTATGTCTTTTACTTCATATTTCTCTTTCAAAAAATTTACTAGCCACTTAATTCATTTGCATCATAAGCTCATATATGCGCGGAATTTGTCTGGTCATTATCACCGAAGCGCAAATATGTGCGCTAGTTTTTTGCGCATCATAACCACAACACATATGCACGCAGTTAGTGAAGAGTGATGATTGCAAACGGATTAAAGTATTTCTCCGGGTAAAGGTAAATTTTGGTGATATGGGTTTTCAATTTTTCATTTTTCCGAATGATGCAAATGGGTTAATATAAATATATAGAAACATGAAACGGCGTTCAAGTATAACATAACGTAATGATCGAAGATTAGACTTTCTCGTCATATCACACTAAAAACTTCATTATTGTATTGTATCGTTAATTCACATTTAAAAGTAATGCGTTTGATTACTATATTTTAGCTTTACTTATAGTAGCTTTAATTATTTCATTTTATATCAGTAATATTATCTGATAATTATGAATCACACACACTTACACATAGACGATGGTCGTAGACGCAATTTTTAACAAAATAATCATTTTCAATGTCATTTTTGAAAATAATGAGCAATAATGTGCAAAGGCAAATTGTTGCGATCTTGTATGTTTTGATAATTAGTGCTCTCTTGAAACTTTTTCCAAGTTCTCGATCGGTATCCAAGTGTATGTAAGTAATCGATGCAATATTTTACGTTAACTAGTTATCATAAAATATTTTTAACGCACAGTAAAAAGAACGATTTCATTTATCTCGAAATTTAAATGCAAACTAAATTATGTCATTTATGTTACACATTTGAACAAAGAGAAGAGTTCGTCATTTAAGTGATTCACTTATTCTTGTTACAATCATATGGGTTGTAATAATTTTTTTCCAATAAACTACAATTAAACTCGCTAGATAAATATTTTTTGCTACTTAATTTGCAGTATAAACGATTTTTACTGTTAATTTTTTTATTGGTACCACACTTAAATATAAAACTTATCGTTTCTAGATTACACAACGCAATAGCTAATGAATCGGAAAGAGCGACCTCACCTTTAATGTGTCATATGAATTATACTTGCGTTCATACAAATCGCTGTATATTGTGACAGTATTAGTGTCATATAAGTTTAAAATCTGAAAATTCTGTGCGTGACTGTAACTTGTCAAATGATATCGTAATAATTGGTTAATTGCGTGCTCGATGTAGAGTTGCTGTGTGATTCAAACAGTGATTTAGAAAGAAAATAAAATTATAATTATTAACGGTGATTTACATTGTACATGTTTCTCGTTACTTATTATTTGATAAATTTCTAACTAAAAACACAATGCGTAACAATTATTATAATTAAAACGTTAAAACGTTCGACTTCTCGTTGTTGTTGCACAATATTAATATAAACTGTATAACCTAGTATAAATATTATGAAATAACCTATTCCTGTTGTAGAAGCATATGCATTCTGCGAGCGATGGAAGCTACTATAAGTAAGAGTTTTCAAACACTTTGTTGTCGGAATTGATCGATTGGAATAAGAATCATCACATTCTTCTCTGCATTTGAAAAAAATCTCGATTGAGCGAATCTCACATCATTCGTTGAGATTGCACATAAATTCAATTGAGATTCTCGCAAAGACATTCCAAACAATTGTAGTATTGTAACATAATAAACTATCGACATAAATAGACAAGCAATAACTTACATACGCAAAACATTATACGCTCCGTATTATTTGTCTATTTAAATTTACAAAGAGATGCTACGCATCTCTTTGCTTTAATTATCTAAAAATCTTTTGATACTAAACTTAACTGTTAGATAATTGTATACTACTGTACATGAGACAGATAAGATCGTTTTTATTTCTCAAAATAATCAATTTATCTACTGAATGATTCGGTTTGCACAAATGCTCATCAATTGTTCTTGTTTCAATTAGTCGAATTTTGTGCGTTTTTTTTGTTTTTTGTTTTTTTTTTATAATTCTAAGATGTATCGGCAAAATTAAACGGAATCGAGACTGCAATTCGGATTGAAATGAAACGATTACGGCGCGTGTTTCAATTAAAACCGTCGTCTCTTTCTTCGGTTTTCCCGCTTAGTCGCTTTTCCCTTTTCCGTTTGGTATCTTCTCGTTGCTTATTTTCTTCACGGTGCCGTTTGCTTTGGCCGAATTCTGGATCGACGACGCGTTGTTCTCCTTCTTTGAGGTATAAGCGTTTGCGTAAAAGTCTGAGAACAGGAAGTAGAAGAATATCGCGTTTGGCAGAGTGAATACGAGCGACCACTTTGGATAATTGCAGTCGTAGAACAGCAGTTGACAGCTATGCAGAAAAGCTAGACAGAATTGAGCCTGTTGACAGAAGAAGAATTGCCACATTAGAAGAATCGCAAGATTCGTTTGTTATGATAAATGTGACGAAATGTCAATAAAAATAAATTAAACAAGTAAGTAACATAAAAATTTCATTGTCGACATTGCACTGCGAGCGCGCTATACTCGTATTGTACCATTTGTAGAGTGGTTATGTATTTCTTCCACCAGAGATATTGCCGATGCAAGTGGCTAGGTAGCAACGCGGCCAGTAAATAATAAGAATACATGATGATGTGCACAAAGCTGTTGATAATTCCTGCAATTTCATATATACGTATTTAATATACATATATATTATCATTTTCTATTCTAACATACCTACAAAAATCCCGTGACCTCCGGGATAATACTTTGTAGTGCCCCATGATATCATCGGCATCACGGTGTGATGGTACATATGAAGAAATGTGATTTGCTTCTCTTTCTTACGCAATACGAAGAACACCGTGTCAAGGAGCTCCGTAAGTTTCGCCAGAAAATAAATATAAACGCCTCTTGCGATCTGCAACGAACGTACCAAAGGATGTGAAAATTATAATTGGTTTCGATCGTTCGACCTGTGTTTATCACATGCGTTTTGCATTTTTAATAATTTGAATATATATATTAAATTATTAAAAGAATAAATCTTCTTTTTTGTATCTTATTTAATTTTTTTATAGTTTTGTATATTAATATAATATATTTGATATAATACGTGTGGACGTACTCTCATTGCACGTGGCGCGTATGAAAAATCCACCGATTCGCACTTTAAGCTGTAATCTTTATGAAGAAATGCACCGTCTAAACCTTCCCAAAACAACCACGTGCTGAGAAGAACTTGAAAAAAGTTGTACACGACTAAGACGTTTTTTAATTGATATGGCTTTCGATGTTCCATATGTCTCGGGCCCCATGACAGTACAAAGTAGAGATAACCGATTATGATACTAGCGCCCGGTACGGGTGAAGATATTAGGAACCAGTCGTGGGTCCGAGGATCTGAAAAAGATATAAAATAAAAAGATTAATCATGTAAATTGCAAGTTAAAAGAGAGAGACGCAGAAATTAATGTTTATAATAACTCAATTTTATTTTTGATTCAATTGGTTTATAGAAAAGATATTTTAAAAAACATTTTATTGAATTAAGTAAAATATATCGAAAACTTCGGAGTGTAATTTAGATAATATAAGAAAACGCAAAATCGCAACGTTGTTTTGATTATCTACTGAAAAAATAGATAGACATTATTATCGGAAGTTACAAAGATAAAGTTATTGCAATCTCAATATAATGGATGTGACGCGGTTTTTGTCTGCCATGTGGAAAAATAAATCGATATTACAAGTAATCACGAGTAGTATATAGATATGCACAATTATCAGTTCTTATGTGACTCAAAGATCAAAATCTTCTCCGAAGTAATAAATCTTGTACGACACACGCAAACTTACCGGATAAATCATGAAATATATAGTCCCAGAATCGCACTACAGAGTTGTTGTAAATGTTAGACATCCTGTCGATCGATGGCGGTGCGGTGACATTCATTTGGAACGGTGATGTTCAGCTAGAAAACATTTCAATACAATTTCTTCACTTTGATTGTTACATTCTCATTGATTGTTGTAATAAAAATTAAATACAACAATAATAAAAATTTTATATTGATATGAGTTTTTGTAAATTAAATAATATGTAAAACCTCGCGGTTAATTGATATAAATAATTTCATTATAAGGTAGTTATAAGGTTACTTCATTACAAGAGAACACTTTTATTTTCATACATAAAACACTGTAGAGATTCACTTGGATTGGTTGTATACGAAAGAATGTTAATTTTTAAACTGTCAAACATTCGCGAAGATCTAATTGGCTAGCGTGGCACTTTCTTGCGCAAAATTTGCACGATTTGCTGATTGCTGAAATCTGCACTCCGATAAAACTACGCACAAACCGGGTTGTACACATGTCTAGAACGATCCAATAATTGCAAAAAAAAAAAAAAAACACGACAGACAGGAAGAACCTGCTAATTTTCACAGTTTGTAATAATATCGCATTGCCATAGATCGTTTACTCAATGGCAATGTTACTTTGTCAAGAAAAGCACGCACGATCGTAAGTGTTTGACGTGACAGATCTCGATTTTATTGACGTGAGATTATTTTTCCCCGATATTCAAAAACGAGAGCGAAGTGATACGTTCGTGGATTTAATCGAATCGATAGTTCGCTTACGTCATTTATTCGTCATGTTAATATCTTTTTATAAATTTTTTTCTTGTTTTTGTGATAGTGGAGAAGAATATTAATTAAGTATATTCTAAGTGTTTATAAAATCACAAAACTTTTTTTTAGAGATATAACACTATTTACTTATTTATACATTTGTACACAATATATATATATATATATTAAATATATATATTATATATACATATACTGTATAAAGAAGTAAATTACATTAAAGGTCACCATTAAAATATGCAACAATTTAATACTGTATATCCTTCTGGTAAATTTTGTATTTGTCGATGACACACTTTTGTATTTATCCGATTTGTATTTGACTTTTTTAATTTGACTTTTTTAATATTGTTATTTATCTATTATTCTCGTTTGCACCTAGAACGCACTACGCAAACCTGTCGCAAAAACACGCATATATAGTGTGACTTTTCATAATGCAGAATCATCAAATAGAAGCGCTACGTCAACGCGACGTAAACAGATGACCGACTGCACGTTAGACTTTTTACTGAATAGTGAGAAATAAAAAAAAAGAAAAAACCGGTGTAACTACCTCTCCCACACACGCGAATAATTCCTTATCAAACGAAGTTGCGAAGATGCCCGTGTAGAAGAAAGTCTCAGGAGATACATTGCTTCAAATTTCCTGTTCGTCGAGGTTTAGTTATTTTTCTAATACATAGACTATTAAATATATATTTCACTATTAAATAGCACACGTTTTAAAATGTTGTTTTTTTTTAAGTTTTACAATTTTTAAAGCTCTCTCTTTAAATATTTATGTGTAATAAATATTAACATTCTTTCTGCTCGTTTCTTCTGACGATGGACAATATTGAATCATGAACATAAATCGCGTCAATAGCATCGTGAATTATTGAGCGACGCGAGTAATGTATTTTCTTGAAGATTGCACGATGTTTTGCAATAGTTTTCTTCTCGACAACAGTATAGTTTTGTTAGATAATTATCACGCACAATACATTTTCATTCTGCTTTGAACGCAGTGAATTAATCACCAAAAAATGTAAAATATGTGATTTTTTTTTACCGAAAAAAAAGTCGTTATCAAAAATCAAAAATTACAAAATAACTAAATAACCTTATACGATTATTCAATAAATTATTTGTAAGTCAGTCGTAAATCAATGAGCAAGATTTTGTTGGACGTCAGTTTTTGTTGAAAGACAAATCAGTTTCTCTTATAAAAATCGCTAATTCGCGCAAGTCGATGTAAGATATTTATTTTTATTTTTTTTCTTGTATC